>JAAGNO010000408.1:6116-21429 GCA_033439905.1 Ceryle rudis
ATTTGTGGGTTGAAACTAAAACGCGTTGATATATGTGTCTTTTTTTTTTTTTTTTTTTTTTTTTTTTTTTTTTTGTCCTCTCCAGATGAGCTCAGTGATACTGGTCTAAGCAATGCTGAAGAAGGGAAGAACAGAGATGGAAGGCAGGAGCTATTTCAAACCAGGGTTCTTCTTTCTGTAACAGGGGAACATGAAGATTTTGTAAGCTTCTTTAGGTAGAGTATTGATAATAGTGTAACATTGCATGATTTTTATATTGCACTGCTGTATTGTCTAGTGACCATGTGGAGCTACATTAGATAAATGAGCATATACTATCGGCTTAAGTGAACAGAATGAGTGAGAGCAAGAAATTGAGAAAGAGGGTCCTAGAGGAAGTGCTAGTAGTTTTTTTTTTAAAGCCAGTGTCTTTTTTTTCAGCTCCTACCATAACCTCAATCCAAGAAATTAAAGTTAGTTTAACTTCTTGACCAGAAAGACTTCACAGTCCTCTAAGCTGCTACAGCAGCCCAGTGCTTGGTCCAGCAGAAAGTAGCACTAATAGTGCTGGCCATGAGCTTTCCATGAACATCTGTAGTTCTGCAGCATGTGTTGCTTTTTCTCCTTAGGGCTTCCCTTGTCAGGGAGTAGTTGTGAAATGTCTGCTGTGGCACAGACCTCTGTGACCCCTTGCATCCAAGGACAGAATTTGTGAGTCTTTTTCTGCCTGTAACTTGTAGGAGCTCCCTCCTGAGCCCAATGATTCTCAAATATTGCCAGAAAGAATCTGACAGTGTTGTCTGGGAGATGTGACTGACTTAATTGTTATTAACATTTATTAAGTGCTTTACAATGGAGGGGAAGAGTCATTGCCTTCATTTTTACAAAGAGGAGAACTGGCATGTAGGAAGAATGGATGTCTTCTATCTTCTGTGATTCTTGACCCACCTAATTGGGTGATTGTCACTAGAAATAACAACCTGGCTCAGGGGAGTGGCACTGGTGAAGGATGCCGATATGTTCAGTATGGTGCACAGCTTCTCCCTTCCAGGCTGGCTTAATGCAGTAAGCAGGGTCTTCCCTCTGCGAGTGTCGCTTGGTCAGTGAGGAGATTTAGAATGGCTGATGAGCCTGAGGCTGTCTCTGTCGGATAGCTTCATTATAGATCTCATCCAGGGAAAAAAGTGAGGTACTGCAGCTCATTTCTAGGAGCTGCTCTTGTTTTCAGCCATTACTCACCCTCTGCCTCCTCCCGCTTCCTTTCACAATAGAGTGGCCTTTCCCCAGGATAAGCGGATTCACTTCACGGCTGGCATTTGCAGTTTTCCTGCACTTGGCCTATCTAAGGCAGTAACTGTTTCTTCTGGGCTAAGACTTCAGTTTCATGGGTTTTGTTGTTGTGGTTTTGGTTTGTTTTGTTTTTGTTTTTTTAATACTTTGTTTTTCTAGGAAAATCTGTCCAGCTGCTAGAAACAACAGTGGTTTTGCCGTGTATCGGTAAAGAGTTAGAGATGTGTGTTTTCCATGTAGAAGATAAAGAGACTTAAAGCCTGCTTTAAAGGAAGGAAATCTTGGAGAGTTTTACTTAGATGTACAATACGCCCTGTTCTTTTATTTTTTTAAAACAGCATTAAGAGATTTCTTTTTCTTTTTCTTTTTTTTTTAAGAAAATAGCAAATAATTTGATCTTTTTGACTGCATTTTTTTCTTAGTCTCCCAGTTCTGAGATAAATATTCAGAAATATGAGTTGGTAAGGTTAATGTGATTAAAATGAATATGTGATAACGGGCTCTGCACATGAAAGATTAAGAGCTCAAATTATAGGCTCCAGAGTGAGACACTCCATAAGCATTTGTGAATTTTGTTTGTGCAAGGAATGCAGGCTTAGGCCCACGGTTTTGGTTGTGCAACTATTTCATCCTGTGTGCTGCTTTTTTGTCTTGACTGATCTGCACAGAAGTATCTCAACCACTGTAGTGTCAGGGTGAAAATGTAGTGTGGGGGGGACAAATGAGGAAATCATTTCAATCCAAGCATTAGCGTTACTCTATAAAAACAGATTAGTTTTGCAGAAATTATTCACATCTGCAATGATCAGTTTATAGCATTTTGACTGCACAGTAGTTAACTGTGTATAAATTGATTCTTTATACAAATGTAATTCCATATACAACAGTTAAATCTCTTTGAGTGCAAGTTGAAAATATATTATCAATTAATTTATGTAGGTTACGACTTTCTTTCCCCTGTACTCTGCAGTGGTTACCTATACTAAAGTTGAGTTGGTGTGTGCTTAATGAAAATTAGATGTGAAATGTAATACATTGAGGACAAAGAAGCATTGAAATCCTTATTGCTCTTAAAAAGACAAAGGTACCTCAGACAATTCTCCTTTCTTAATCTCCCGAGGATCTGATGTGTAATTCCGTTATGAGCAATTTGAAGTGAATGACATTTGAAATATTTTTAGAAATAGTACCAGATATTATTGCTCACCTTTTGCGAAGCCTAGTTTTGTTATAAAATGCTTTGCATTTGAGAGGCTCATTTATAGACAGTCTTTCAGTGAGGAAAAAATAATCGTCATGGACTTCCGTGGAGAGCTGAGCCTAGCTGTTAGATCTGTGCGATTTGCTTATGTCGCAACCCTTTAAATAAAGTGTTTGTTTACATAACAGAAGTGGCTTTTCTCCTCCTCTTCCTTGCGGTTTTGTCCAACTAGATGTTATGAGTGGCAGTTGCAGTGACTGCTAAGTGTTTAAATGATGACACCATTATGTGAAGTGATTTTGAAATGAGAGATTCCAGCCAAGAATTACATCTGCTCTCATCTCCTTCAAATCATACTCTCTGGCTGTGCAGATTATGATTGATTTGTTTGTGACAGATTGCAGGAAACAGTCATTGATTTTTCAATATTTTACCTTAAAATTATTTACAGTTGTAACCAAGGGGAGGTATTTCCATGGGCTGTCAGCCCCTGAAAGACTGGGATAATATTCCCTGCTCCCTGACAAGACAAATTACCCGTAATGAGTGCAGTAGCTGAAGGGTATACTTTTATTTTAAAATATGTCAATAACCCCAGTGACTAAACGAATATTGATTCAGCATAATGAAGCCTGAGTAATGTGAAAATGAGCTCTTCAAGGAGCATGCTAAAGACTTTCTTTTCAGCTTGTAGCAAGAAGCTTTTCATTCTTTACTGTTAGGTAGTTGAAATGTGCAGTCTTAAACAAGTCATTCTTAAATAGTAGTAATATGCAGAATAATGTAACAAAAGAATTTGTATGTTGGGGTGTGTTTTGTTGCCTTTTTTTTTTTTATTTTCCTACTCCCCCCCTCCCTTATTTTTCTTCAATGTATTTCAGCAGATCAGACATTTAAAGAGGAAAAATGCAAGTTATGCAGGGTAGAGGTAGAATTACTATTGGTGCTAATGTCTTTTGCAGTAATATTCTTCAGGCAGTCTAATGGTGTTTTTAAAATGGATTCTGCATATATGAGCATGGAAATGTATCTAAATAAACTGTAGATTTAATTTCATATTATTGGCTTCTTGGGCATCTTGATGTGTGTTCTGTGTGATCAGTCTAATATTCTTGTCCTTTAACAATTTAGAGTAGCTGGTTTATGAGAACCTAGATATACTGTGTTATAAAACTTAGTTACCATAGTGCACATTTTTCTCTCCGGTGCCTTGTAACACTGCATGTTTCTTAACAAATGAGAAATTTCAAGCAGTAATTCATTTAAATTACTGTAATTTATGCAGTGCCATAGGTGTGTGGAAAGGCATCTCATAGATTAATACCGATGTACTTCAATTGTTCAGGGTAAGGATTAGATTAAAGACCATGTTGAGGTACAGGGTTTTCTCTAACATTAAAAATATTGAACACTATAAAAAAAAAAAAAACAAAAACAAAAAAACCCACCCTGTAATTTGAAAGAATCAATTTGTCATTTGTATTTGAGAGCACTGTGCAATGCTGGGAAGGCTCTGCAATAGCACTGGGTATAAATAGGTGTAGAATCCAGACATAACACAAAGAAGATATTTTCTCGAGGTATTTGTATATAATGTGTCAATTATGAAATAATGTCATTAGCCAGAAGCATTTGGTGAGCATGTTTGGGCACAAAAGCAACTTTCCTCATTTTTTGAGGACTGACTTCAATTGCATTCAACTAACTTGTGAAAATCTTCAGAAGGATATGTTTTCTTATCAGCACACAGGTGATTTTTCCAAATGTCATTCCTTTAGCAGAGCTAGAAAGTACTGCAGGAGGCACTTGAGAACCTGTAGCATTGAGAGCTAAATGGCAGCCCTGGAATGTGAGATAGGTTCCTGGTTTTAATTTGTTAATTTTCAGAAAAACGTGAAGAGATGTACATTTGAGTGCATTACAGTTGTAACTAACTGTAGTTTTGAGAGGGTTTGTGCTTAACACCTGGGACTTACAAAATACTGAAGGATCACTAACAGCAAGGGAGTTATATAGCAGTGACCATAGGAGAATTTGGGGCTCTTGGAAGTAAAGGTTCAATGTGTCACATTTAACTGCTTATTGGTATTTTACGCATCGCAGGTTCTCTGCCTGTTCTCTTTGTTTCTGTACTTTTTGTTTCTTTGGCCAACAGCGGGAGGAAGGGGACTGAAGACTGAAGGGCAAATAAATGTTTTAACTACATCTCCTTTTCCTGAAAAACACCATGTGAGCTCCACGGTACCAAACCAAACTGAAGCAGATACTGCTGAAGGCACCACTAAACTGAAGCGGGCTCTGCTTGAAGGCCATTGGCTTGTTGCACTTGCAGGACAGGTGACATCTCTTGCTTTGTTGCCTATCCTGCAGATGAGTTTGTTTATTAAATACCCACTTGCCTGGCATTTTGATTCAGGCCTGAGTCATGTGCTGGGCACATTCTCAGCTGCAGGAAGCTGACAGAAGGCCTGCAAGCTTTGTGGGTGATACTGGAGATTTCTGGTGATGGTACCTTGGAAGGTCTTATTATTCACACATCTCCTTTTAGTTTTAGAAGTGCTACAGTTACTACTCCACTTTCAGCTAACTATGGAGGAGGAAGAAAAAAACTAAACCAAACAACAAACCCAAGTTGTTAATTAGTTGAAAGTTCTTGTGGCATTTGGGAATCTCCTAGGAGCAGAACGTAAACCCAATTGCTGGGATTACAGAGACAAGTTAAGAAGCATTGACTAAATTGATTGTTGATTATTTTCCTTTGTAAATGCTGGGAAAAGATGTGTTACACTTTTCTATTGCCTTTAAGGAGGGCCCACGGTGTCCTGTTCTTTTTTGTTAACTTCTCTTTTAATATGAAGTTTCATTCCCAAAATGAAGCAATGTCCTTGGGCTGGTGGCAACACCTGGAGTTTCAGAATTCATAAATAATTCAGAGGGGGATAATAGGTAGGGTTTGTTGTTTTGGTGTGGTTTCTTTTTGTTTGTTTGTTTTAATTTTTTTTGGGGGGGGGGGTAATTTGAATCTTTATTATGTGCACACACTTCATTTTAGATATGTCATCATTAGAATTCATTCAGTATGAAGATTGCACTGACCTGTCATATTTATTTTGGTGTCCCTTCGAAGGACCATATGCTCTGTCCTCGGCATGAAACAGGATGCAAGTTGCTAACCGCAAAGGCGGCTGCATTCCTGGAGGGATGAAGACCCTCGCTTCCTATTGTCCTGTCAGTAGATGTACAGCTGCAGTGCAGAAGAATAAAGTGTGGCTGTTACATCAGTGCAGTGACTAAATGGCAGCATAGGCTGGCAAAAGGTGGAAGAAAGGGCAAAACCCGTTTGTATCAAGGTGTTGTATGGCATTGAAAACTCAGCTGTCACTGAAGGCCAGTTGGTGTGAGGAACCTGGCATGGGGAAGATGGAAAAGATTAAAGCCAGCTAGAAATCTGCCAAGGTGGAGGTGTGCCATGGTAGCTTTAATACGGGAATACTGTTAATGACTTTGTATGTTGGAAGTGGGGTTGCCATGCACACAGCCTTCTGGGGATGCACGGGAGTTTGGTTATGCAAGGCTCTGGTCTTTTTCTTTGCACAATCTGTGCCCTCCTTTCCCTTAAAGAAACTGCTTGTGTAGAGAAACAAAATCCTGGATAACGTTTCTTGGGAAAACAGGCAATTGTAGTTTTCCTTTTCGTTAATTCTGTTCTAACTGTTGCATCTGGTCCTTCCCTTATTTCTGTGATATGTTTGTTTCCATGGACAAGTGGTATATTTTCCAGAAGTTACAGAGAAATCTACCCAGCTGAAGTTCAACCATGTCCCATAAGTAAGGAACTGCATGATAATGTCTGATGCCTACTGGCTAATGCTCTGACTGGTATTAGCAATTCATAGTTGCTGTGCAACAGGACCTTGTTAATGTTACCTTCATATGCACTATTAACCTGATAGGATGCAACCACTATGGTACTGTCATGGTGTAAAGTATAATTGCAGCAGTGAGTGGTGATTTGTATGAAGTAGATGGTCCATTGTGCTCATGCCAGTGGCAGAAGGAAGCCAATTAAGTGCAGGTTAGTGGAATACAGTAAATGGAATGAATAAACAGAGTAACTGTGAATGCGAATGGTAACTGTATGCAAAATTGTTTCTTTTCTAGATCCTGCCATCTGAGCCTTCCTGAAGCTGTCTTATAAGTTACTGCTGAGATGAGAAGGGTAACAGGAAGGAGGAGTTCTTAAGTGGTTTTAATGACAGTTAAATTTAATCCAGTTATCAAATAACAGCTTGGTTTTCCCTCAGAACTTGATTGTCAGGAAAAGATGCTTTTGGAAGTCATGTTTGTAAAATAAAACTGACAATTTTTAGGCTACAAAGAGCTACTGTGTCTTTTTCTACAATGTTGTCATTATGGGAAACCACTGGAAAGTCTTTATTTTTGAAGTAATTTAACTTTCATACTTTGTTCATTTATTTGAATGTCTGTTGAATGCCATGTGAAAAAATTCGTGCCAGAGTTCTTTTATTCAATGAAATAGTTATTCTTACAATGCTCAATTTATTATTGTCTAAATTACTGTTGCCTTAGCCTCCTGCAAAAAATGTTTCTTTTTAGTAATTCTTAAACAAATAAGGAATGAATGAGGTTTTGTCCCTTTTGTGTTTTGATCAGTATATTTTCCTTTCAGCAGAAGTGTCTTCAGTTTTCAGAATGACAGTATTACAAAGAAAGGTGCTTTGCTTATTTTTTTTTGCCTCACCTACCCCCCACACCAGAAAATGTCTTTTGAGCAGTGATTTTTTTAATATATACACTGCCAAGACGCTGTTACTGGAAGGAGAGACAGAAGCTGTTGGAAATGTCATGTTATGCCAAATTAAGAATTATTAGCTCTTACTTTCTCTGCGATCTCTTCGACTAGAACTCGACCTACTGCATCTGGCTTATACTTTGACTCTAGTGGAACTAATGTGTCCTTGGAGTAGCATTTTTAGAGTAACTTCACATTCATGTTTTTTTCACAAGTCTGCTTTAAACTGCTGGGATTAACTTCAGAGAAGGCAAGAGCTGCAGCCTCCTTTGTCAGCAGCTGTGCTGGTTAAAGGAGGAGGCTTCACACATGCTTCCTTGCTCGGTCTCTCCCAGAGGTTATTGCCCCTGCTTGGGAAGCAAACTGAACTGTTTCCCTGAGCACACCCAGATTTATTTCAGCCCAAGTTAATTGTGCTATCAGATATTAGTTAACTAGTACCCTGGGTCATTTAGATGAAAGGGTGAGGAATGCACAGACCAGCTGCACAGATGGTGTATCTGGGAAGGGGGGTGGGCTGACAGGAGGGTTGTTGAGGAACTGGTGGTGGTGTAGTCTTTTCAGCAGGTGCAGTTACAGATGTGGTAAAAATTGGATGTCTTAGAAAACTGTGCAGTTCTGTCATGTATAATAGTCACATTTTAGAGGCACAGTGGATAATATGAAATAAACCCATGCTCTTGTGTGCGCCACTGGGAGGGGAGAGAGATGATGTGTGTGCATATGACAGGACACCTCTTTCAGAAAATGTATCTGGTCAAGGTGCACGAATGGTAACAAATGTTCCCATTATGTGGAGAACACACTCTTGTGATTCAGTTATCCAAGAGGCTGTCTCAACCACCATGTGTCTCAGGAGAACTGGTTTTGGCAGATGGTGCCCTGAGCTGCCTTTAGGGAAGAGGGGAGAACACCTCTAGCAAGAGGGGCCACCCCAGCCACTGCTGCTTCTCTGTCTGGTGTTGCATCAGTATATACTGGAGTGAGTCTGGTGAGGCATCTGGACTCTTGATGTTCCCTAGGCCAGAATTAGAGTGGTAGAGATGATCTGTAGTACTAGAAGGCATACGGAGTAACACGAGTGCACCAAACAGCTCCTTCAGTGCTGACCCTTCTTGCCAGAAGGCTATGGAGTGTAGGTGCTGCCCCACATACAGCTTGGGCATACAAAGAACAAGAGGCTTTCTGATCTGTCAGAAACCTGAGAGCGGCCATGCTGCTTGTGTCTCCTTCTGGGGCACTGCTGGGCAAAAAGAACTCAGATGAAACCTCCAGCTCAGCTGGTGTTGCATTCAATAGCTTTTAACTGGCTCTGTGCTGAAGAATGAGGCAGTATGCACTGGCCTCTGTTATATGCCATATGTAAGGGAGGAAAATAATATACTAAGTCTGGAAAGGAACTGTTGTGTAAGGGGAAGGGGCTGCTTTGCAGGCAAAGAACTGCATCCCCTGTCTGGTTTATCCTCAGCAGCACTACCCTATCCCATCACCTTCGGATGGGAGCCCACATCTGCTGTGGGTCTGGAAAATAGTGACAAGAAGAGATGAGGCATGGTGGGTCTTGGCAGTAAGGCTTACAAAGAGATCTGAGAATGTGCACAGGTTGAGAAGTCACTGATATTTTAAAATTGTATGTAAAAAAGAAGTAGATCTGATATGACTGTGAAACCTATTGCTTTTCTGCCAAGTTTTGAGTTAACTTGGCTATGTACTGCTGTATGTTGAGAAAATGTTGGACTCTTCAGTCAAATTCCTACCCATGTTAGCCTGTTCTTGCAGTGTAGCGCTTGGTACGTGCATAGTTCAAGGAGGCAAAGCGCCAACCACATAGTTTCCAAAATCCTCAACTTGCCCCAGATCCAGTCTCTGCAGCTCTGTGATGGAGGTGGGTGCAGCTCCAGGTGTGAGAGCTGTGCTGGCAGCCTGGGCTTAAGCCACAGCTGAGCTCTTGGGGTCTCTGCCAAGTTCAGAAGTGATGTACCTCCTCCAAAGAGCTGTTGGCCATCTCTCCTGTCTGTGAACTAAGGGTGAATGAGCCTCCACAGCTCTTTGAGATGGGCCATAATTCATATAGTTCTTTTATCTTAATATGGACTGTTGTAGTGCCGAGGTTAAAATATTTAATGACATGCTTGTGATTACCTAATAATCTTTTTGCCTGCTTCAGTGGTAATATATAGTGAAACCACTCTTGCAGAATAATGTTATGTAGAGCACTGTTGTGGATATGTTACACCGATAAGTAAAATTTTACATCCAAGCGCTTAAAAAAATCAAATGGTATCAGTGAAGACTGTTATGTTGTTTATGTAGTGCTAAAAAGAAAACAAAATACAATTTCAGAACAGATAGGTGTTGGTTTTGGTTTGGTTTTTTTTTCCTCCTGAATGCTCCAAATAATAGGCTGGTTTCAGCTAGACTTCCTGGCTCTCTGGTGATTGCTGCATTTGGTATGAATCTATCAGGATCCCACACATAATCATGTGTTCATTGTTATTAAAAACACATGATTTCTATGTATGTTCTCCACAAATACATTGAACAAAACATAGCTTACCTTCTTAACTGGTACTGTACGGTTACTTTCTGACTCCTTTAACTACAGTTCAAACTTGGTTGAATAAAATGTGCATTCCTGAAAATAACTGTCACATGACAGATGTAAAGATTGATTTTATATGACTGTTTTCATACTCCAGACGTAACAAAACATTTTCAAGGCAGTATGTGTTGACAATATACAGAGATAAAAATCAGTTAATGACAAACTCTTAAGGTGCAAACTTTTAATAAGAGCAATGAATCATTAGTAAGTAAATAGTAGATTTTATATCTTTTGAATGCAGATGAAATAGTTTTATAGAGGTATATGCTTGAACAAATGGCTGGGTGGGGTAGAGGAATTCTGTGGCTTTTGCTGCACCTGGGGTTAGACAGGGTCATCTTCGATGTCCTTTTGGCTTGGAAGGGAGGAAGACATCTCAGTGTAACAAATAACCTTCACAGCATAGCAGCTTCCACTGAAAAGTTGCTCAAATTTACTTACACTTCTCTTTAATAAAAGATCTGGGGGCTAGGGAGGGGGTTTTCACTTAGCAACTAGGTTGGCAAGGTTCCTCTTTGACCTAACCGCTTGGTTCTGCCAAGTGTTACCTTTCAGTGGCTTTAGGTGGGTTCCTTTTGTTCATCCACCCTCCTCCCCCACCCCCCCTAGACTGATCAAACAGCACATGAATATTTTTTTTTCGGAGTAGATGTCTTCTACAAAGTGTAACATTGCCTTGTTTCTATAAATAATTATTAGTCTTAAAATTTGACAACATCCTGCTGTGTATAAATTAGGTTTGTTCTCTACTAAGATTGGTTAGCTGGCACCCATTCACTAGCATGTTACAAAAGAAATGATCGCAAGTTGATCGCATCCGGTTATCTGCCTTTTTTCTTTTTAATGGGCTTTTTGTTGCTGTGCTGTCACCGAGGTTGAAATAAATGTGTGCAGGCTGTGCATTTCCAAATTCTCTACAGCCTGGGGAGATGGTGTTGGCTCTCCTGTACCATGGGGCAGAAGCGTTTGGAGAAGGGGAGAGGTTGTCTGCACTTACATTTCTGAATCTTGTGCACCTTTGGTTTTGGCTAACGGGGGTGTTCTGTGCTCTGTGGCAAGCAGTATGTTACCGCTGAAGTCCAAAATCCCTGGTGTAATTAGCTCATAGGTTTAAAAAAAGTGGTGTTATTTTTTAACTTGTGTGTACTAGCCTGTTTTCCTGCAGAAGTACATATTTTACCTGGGAAGAATGCTGTGTGAATCCAAAAAAGCACAAAGATTATTTGAAGCTATATGTTAGCGTTTAAGATTTTGAAAATAACCATGAGGTCTTTATTTCTTGGTTTACGATTGATTAGGGTTAGGGTTTTAAAAGCTTAATGCCGACTGTAAGTGCTTAACAGTCAGTCACTGAGAATTATGGGCTTGGCATGACTCACATTTTCGTCCTTCAGTATATCCATTATTGTTAGATGCTGAGTAGTCATTGCACATAGATGACTGATTTGGGGGGATTTTTACATGTTCAGAAAAATACTTTGTTAGAGCAGCTGCTGGGTGAATGGGGTAATTAAAGAACTGTACTGCTTTTATTGAAGTTGACACATGCTGCACGTTCCTGAAAACTCAGTATGTGAGAAGAATGTTTCCAGGATTTATTAAAGTCAGCCACCTAGAGATACTGGGGAGCTTTTAATAGTAGTAAAGATAACTTCAAGTTTTGCACTATTACATAAATCTGTCTTTAAGAAGAGAGCTCTTATCGCAATACATTGCTCATATTCTTCATGTTTTGTGTGTGTGTATGTTTTATTTATGCACACAAATGCTTAAGACCTGAGCACTCTTATTTGACAGTGATTGTATGGTCTATTTAGTATTTATCTGGAAAAAGTGTTGTAATGCTGGCTGAGAATCCTGATTTGCTTGATGCCAAAAGAAATCTGCAGTTTATTGATTTTTATTTTTTTTTTAAACTGAAATGCAATCCTGCTTCATTTGAATTGCAACTCTTGGTCTGTGTCTTGGTGTAGCAAGTAAGGAATCTTACGTAACTTAAACTGAGGCTTGGTTTCATTTTAATTAGTACGATGAGTGCAATGTTCCTCATGTGTAATGTTCTGCAAGTTGTGAAAAACCAGACTTGTAAGTACAACACATGGTGACCAAACATGTTATAAACAAACGTCCTTAAAAAGTCTATTGAAAAACTGTAATTACCTATATTGTAATTTATAGTGATATGATGTCCTTTTCCCTTCTTGTTTCCCATCTTCTTTCATTTCCCTTCTGTGTACTGGAACAATTTTAAGTCTGTTTGAGCATGTTAGTCTGCCTTTCCTGTTAATACTTCATGTCTTTAAAGCAACTTTGATATTCCTTTTGTAAAGTTATAATTATGCATTTCAGGCAGCGTTAACAAACATGCAACTTTCAAGATCAGAACCTTTTTTAGCCTTACATTAGATGTATTTTGTTTACACAGTCTGTGGTGTGGAGAACTTTGTGAAGTCTGCTCCACTCCCGTGGGTTTCAGTGAGAACTGAGTGCTCCAAGCTGTGCACAGCTTAGCTCACAGCGTTACCAGTGTCCACGCTCGCTATAGATACAGGCACAAAGCTCTTTCCTGAAAGAGGGGTACTCCTGGAAAATACCAGAGGGACAGCTTCTTCTTTTGAGTGACCAACACTAGCAGAAGCAGCCCCACCTCTTTCTGACCCAAGCAGTGCCCAGTGCATGGAGGTTGAGCAGGTTCACAGCCCTGCGGTGAGCAGCAGTGGCAGCATGAGGATGAGTGGGGTGCAGGGACCAGACAAGGTACCGGGAGTGTGCTGCTGCTTCTTTTGTGAATGCCTCCAGTTTACAGTGCTGCCATCTCCACTGCTCTTCTGGGACGGAAAGTCTCAATACGGTAGCATAGTGGCTGGAGATGCCTTTTCCAAAATCCTTGTTATAAATAGTGATAAATAAACCACAGGCAACTTTCCTCTGGAAAGCCTGTGGTATCAGTGTATGTTAGTAAGACCTTTTTGCTTCCTGAAATGCTTTGTCAGTGTTGAAGTCAGTAGTGTGCTCTGGACCGGCTGTTTATCTGTCATCCCTATCTTGTACAATTTCAGAGTAGAACATTACCCTTACTGTTGAAATATTTGGCTAAACCCAGCAGACTTTCACTTATATATTTTGGGATGTTTAAGCCTTAAGCATTTTTCAAGCAATGTGTTTGACTTACTATTATTGCACACTATAAAATAAAATACATTATTAAAATACATGCTGAAAGACGATAATTCAACAGCTATGAATAAAAAGGTGGAAAAAATATTTTCAAAATTTTAGTTCTTTTGCTAATTCTTCCCAATTGATTTTGCATTATTTTTAATGTGGGCTGTGGAAAAGAGGTTAGTTTCCCTTACCGGGATACATATGGTGCTGTTGTGTATCAGTGTTCTAGACTTCTAGGACTGTATGAATGGAAAATGGACTTTTTAATTCCTGTATTGTGTGAGGTATGCAGTAGAAGTTAGGTTTGTGCCTGGATGTCTGCATGAGCAGCCAAGGAATTTTTTAACTGTCCAGGTATTCCAACAAACTCATCTTAAAGGCAAATCTTTTCATATTGGGCTCTGCAAGTTGAAGATGAAAAATTGCTTTCTAAACTACTTGCTTAATATTGCAAGTCAACTCCCATGTGTTAAAGTGTAAACTACAAACTAACCCATAGGAGTTCATGAAAGGGAAAGTCATTTAATTAACACTTTTAATTTCAGCTGTGAAAGAAGGTGAAAATGAGGTCTGAGGAATGGAGAGAGGTTTTGGTTTTCATTGCTGAAGACTCACCACACTGTAGGTCTGCTGATGCTCATGTATGTAGACCATCTCCTGCCTGCTAATTAGGCCTCTCCAATGTGCTCTCTAGAAATGTGCTGGAGAACTTTTTCTCCCAAGAACACCACACCATCATCAATAAGAAAATGGTACAGTGTGTAACTATTACACACCACTCCTTTAGCAGACTGCAATTCAATAGAACAACAATGATCAGACTACTGTATCAGTTAATTTTCAAAACATTTTATTCTGCACAAATTAGCTCAGGTCCTGGAGGGCAAAATGACAAGAGGTTACTCGTACACTATGTATTTAATTAATTGAAAAATGCTCAAATTGCTTTTACAGTTGTTATTAAAAAGTAGAATCAATGTTGCCAGTGCTCAACCATAATTAGAACCCCGGGGAATTAAATATTTAGCATTAGTAATGTAACAGCACTTAGGACACAAATTTCTATTTTTGTAATGAAAGCAATACACTGTAAGTGCAAATGGCTGAAACGACAGCTGTGACAAGCCAACCAGCCTGGGATATTTCAATAAGACACCTCGTCGGACAGCAAGTCTTACCGCATTACTCGTTTGTAAGAGATCTGCTAGTTTAAATCCCAATAGCCAGGCATTACACCCCGTATTTAGATTTCTAATTGCTCACAGGATGAACGCTCGGTCAAATGTCACGCCGTCAGCGAGGGAAGCGTGCGATGTTTTCCCAAATAACGGCGCGGATGTGCGTGCCTTTGTCAGCGGGCAGGGGCTGGGGGGGCAGGTCCCGCAGCTGCTGAGGGAGGAAAAGAGATCTTGTTTGTTTTAAGTTTAATTACATTTTAGCGTAAGTGCTTTCAGTGATACAACATGAAAAGTCAGATACTGGGCTCTAATGAGCTGTAGTGGTAGATGGCTGGAGACCCTGAGGGATTAATTCACTAAATTAACTGGGTAAAAGTACTTGGGTTGGGCATGGTAGGATGGCTGAGCTGTGCTCAAAAATGCCCGTTCAGAGCTGTCTCTCATTCCTGTTTTCATTCTAAACAGGCTGTGTAGCAACTTCCAGAGGTGCCTGCTACAACTGTTCAGCTTGTCAGAAGGAATTACATTACCAGCTAATAAGTAATAAAACATATTTGACTTCATTTCTCTTCTGGTTTTTTGTTTGTTTGTTTTTGGGTTTGGATTTTGTTTGTGGTTTGTTTGGGTTTTTTGTTTGTTTGTATTTTGTTGTTTGTTTTGTTGGGCTTTTCCTGCGAAGGAGGAGAGCTGGAAGCCAGGTGTGTTGTCTTCCAAATAAAACCAGCTGTATTTGGGCAATGTCTTTGCCTTTTTAAAGCCCTGATCTGTTTTCTACAAATAGGACGGACAGGCAGGTGAGCTGGAGCATTTGTTTTTGAAGATGCTCTCCTTCCAGTCGGCACCTGCCCCCGGGATGGGGTTTGTGTTCGAGCTGGACACGTAGCAAGGACATCCTGTCTAGACAGCACTGGACCGGGACAGCCTGATTCTTGACAGAAGCAGGTAAGGACCAGCACTGTGCCTGTGCAGTGCCGAATCCATCACGGGCAGAGGTGCCCCAGCTGTCACTATGCTGCTTTGCAACCACTTTTTTTTCTGCTGCAGGTCACTCTGCAGGGAAGGTCTGTTTTAACTCTGACAGA
>JAAGNO010000408.1:30282-85115 GCA_033439905.1 Ceryle rudis
AAAGATGTTGAACAGGACCGGTCCCAGCACTGATCCCTGGGGGACTCCACTAGATACAGCTCTCCAGCTGGACTTGGCACCACTGACCACCACTCTTTGGACTCTATTGTCCATCCAGTTAGTAATCCATCTTACTATCTGCTCTTCTATCCCATACCTCCTGAGTTTACTTTTCTCTCATTTTCTGTCAAGAAGCGAGGCAAGCTAGTTTTACACAAAATAGCACACACCCAAACCAAATGCTGAAGGACTGTCTATTAATCTCTGTTTTAATTAAACACTAGGAGCTATCCTGAATTCTCACTGGAAAAACAGTATATATGAATAACTACACAGGTATAGGGCAGACAAGATTCTCACCTGGTCTCTAGGAGCCATGTACACATCCTTTATCCTTTTGTCCTACTGGGAAGTTCCTTTCTTTGCCTTCCAAATCAATATGGCTGATGGTTTTCTCAGAAACTTCTGCAAAATGTTGTATATCTCAGAGATTAGTGCACTATATTGTTCTCCTTTATGTAATGTCATTAAAGCAAATTGGTTTTCATTAAAAAATGTCACTATATGTCTCAGAGTAGTGGAAAAATGAGCAGTGGAAATGTGCAGCTCCAAAAGAGTTTGTCATTTGCAGACTGACTTGTAACTTCAAATCTCTTACCTTATTTCCTAGCGCATATGTACATTGAATGAATATGGATATTTTGGATCCTTTGTAGTGCTTCAATCTCCTCGTTTTCCTTCCTCAAAGACGATAATTTATACAGAGTACGATATATATGTAGCTCTTTTCCAGCTTGTTCTTTAGCTAAGATAACATGATAAACTTTTGATAAGGAACACTGCTTAAAATACGGGGGAAAAAAATAAAAAAACCCCAAAACTAAACAGAAAAGCAATCATCTACATGTCACTGTGTTCAAATGCAATAATATTTCATCCTACTTCTTATATGATTTTTCAAATTAGCGCAATCTTCAATTACTTTTCGCTTACAGGGAGGTAATACTTGAATATTTTTCATGCATTGCTTATTATAAGAAGATAACATAATTAAGATTTCTCTCAAACTGCAGATATAAAGGATGCAATAACTGAGTTTAAAAAGTTCTGGTTTAATACTGCTACAGGTAAACTACTATAGGAATTTTTGAAAGCTGACAAAAATCTATTTTTTTTTTCTCTCCAGTTGTGCCACCTTAAGCTAGAGTTCTCCAAAATTGAACTGTCTCAATCAGTCTCAGTTCTAATTTGTGTCACATTTGAAGATGTCAGTATTTTTTGTTTGTTCCTTTCTTTGTTCTTTTATTCATTATTTATTTATTTTATTTTGTTTCTTTCATTTGAAATTGCTTGCTGGAAAGTAAACAAAGCCCCTACCAACACATTTCTGGGCATTTTTTCAGCTTTGTGAAAAACATTTTGATTAAGTTTCACTTGCCCAAAAATTTTTGCTATCTCTGTTTTAAAGCAACTTATTTTCTTTTTTTTTGCCAATGATCTGCTCTGTGAAAGCCTCCCCAGGATACATTGGAATAATCTGTGAAGATTAAACCCTACAGAGGTGTAAAAGGTATTTTGAGTATGGTAGAGAGGAAGAAGGTAAGAAGTGGAAGGACATGGAGCCCATGGGGTGCCTTCTTCTGCCTGCACACGCAGCCTGGCCCAGTGTGTCTCTGCTGCCTGTCTTTCACGGTGACATGTGAGCTCTGCTTGCTGAGGAGCTGCACTTGAGAACAACACTGCCTGACTCGGAACATGAGATGAACGTAGTTATGTGTAGCATGACTTTTTTTCCTTTCACGGGAAGGGCAGTGGCCTTCTAACATTTTTTTTAAAGGAAAAAAATTCAATTTTTACTTCTGCTGATTGCTTTCCAAATGCTTTCACTGGGAAATCCACACCTAAGGAGTTTCTGAGTTCAGATCAAACATTTTGGTCTCATCTAGAAACCTTTCAGTTTTTTCCATCCCTATTCTACTTTCTATTACATATTCCACTTTCTGAATTGCTTAGAGGGGAAAAAAGGAGCTTTTACAATGTCACTTATTTCCAAAGTCAAATGTCTTGGTGTAGCAATAAAAACTGGATTTTACAAAAATTTATTACATTTTCAGTAAGGAGAAAGGGCGACACTGTCATTTCTAGAAATTTCTTGCCAGTGTAGTTTTTCTTCATTCTAGTCTCTCACAATTGATCTTCATAACTAAAGCTAATCCCTTCAGATTACCTATTCTTTTTCTTTGCTTCAGACTTTACATGCAGAAAACTGCTGCAAAACATCTACCCTTCACAGATATGTCATTACTCCTGCCCAGATTGGTTCCTATAGCAAAATCAACAAAACCACAAGAAGTGCTACAATTCAAGCTTTTCAGATGGGGGTAAAATACCACTGGAAAAAATCAAAATGTAAAAAATGTCAGCCATCTGTTGTTTAGACCAACCAAAAATGTATTTATTGTAATTCTTTCATAAGGACTGTGTCTTTAGAAACTTTAGTTCTAAACATGCACATTTGTTGGCAGCAGAAGGTCTTCTTGAATTGTAGTAGTATGAGGAAACATTTATCTTTCCTTTCCCTAACAACATGTTATTTGGAAAAATAATTTTTATCAACAAAACTAGAAACATTCTAAATGAAGAATCTAGCTATCAAACACATCATACTTCCTTGCATAGCTGACAAAATGTTCTGTTATAAATCAGTCACATGTTGGGTTATAAACAGAACTCTGCAAGACTTTCTTACTGACTTTAGAAATGAAGTTGTCAGAAATTAGAGAAGAAAGATGGCAGAAAAAATGAGAAGCAAATGTGAAAAAGACCTCAAAGAGAGGCTAAGAATCCAGTTATTTTTAATAAATTTCAGCACTTCAAAGACCTTTATGTGCATGTCAGTTTCAGTTTAAAAAAAATAATTAAAATAATCTGATATTGAGTGTTTTATTTATTAAGGTATTAGCAACACTTGCAAAGAGGCTTCATCATCAAAATGGTAGAAATATTTTTCAAGCATGGATATGACTGATGTCAACAATTAGTAACATAATAAGTAGTAGCATATAAGTAAGTTTTCAATTCAAAAAAGAATTTAAGTAGAGATTCAAGAAGCTGTGTTGGTTTTTTTTTAAACTTATCTAAATATATCCCAAGGATTTTATGATAGTTCTAAAGTGAGCAAATGCAGGATTTCTAATCATTCTGAAAATGAAGAAAACATATTAAAATATTGAAAATCAGGACATACAGAAATATAATCAACAGGTTGATTAGTGTGCTGTAGCATGTGTGGTACAGAATTATATAAAATTTATTCTTTAATTTATTGGTTTTTTCCCTTTTTCTCATATCACCATAGAAAACTGAGACTTTTGTTCTTTTCCATTCTTGGGGGGGGCAATGATAAACTTATTTTAAAGTGTGAAAAATTGTGCATAGTTATGTCATTAAAAGCATTGGGAAAGAAACCAAATTATACCTTCCTTATGGAAGGAGCAGTGAGGCAGTGCAGCAGCAGCAGCCTGGTGCTTCTCTGTAGTGGGGAGATGAACCCCCTCCTCCTCCAAGAAAGTGAGTAAAGATAAAACCCAAGAAAAATCATAAGCTACTTAAGATGCTAGAATGAGCCTCAGGAAAGCAAGCTGATGAATAGCTTATGTGTGAGACAGCAAAGTTGCCGACTGTCCTTGCTGCCATGGTAATGTGCATGAGTGGTAACAACAGTAAGAGCAGTAAATACATGTAATATATTTTTTGCTGAAGGTCACTTCTGTACTTGCAAGTACAATTGAAGTATTTTGACAGCAATGTCCTTTTGATATTTGAATACACTTAAATTGAGAAAATTTCCAAAATAGTTCATATATTTAAAAATAGTTGCATCTAAGGACTGTGTAAAATGCTAAGTACCTTTTCCCTTTAATCTACCACTTCATATTTAGTGATTTGATATGGCTGGGTGCATCAATCCTCTATGTAAAACCAGATTTTCAACTGTACCATAACACAAGAAGTTAAAGCATGTATTTTTTTTCCCCATAAGTATTCACCCTGGATTTTGTGTTTTGCAAAAGCCTAGTACACAAAATGGATAGAATGTAAATATTCTGAAACTCAAAGAAGCAGTGTGGCATTCTCTTAGTTTTCCATGAACTGGATACTTCTGTTCAGGCCCAAGGAGGAAATGAATAAAAGGCGTGGACCATATGAGTGACAGTAACATTGCGTGAAGAACTACACTGGACCTCTCAACAGCTAGTAACACTTTTATATAACATTAGCACTATGTGTTCTATGTTACCTTACACATCATTATGTCTCCAAGTTTCATATTTGGACACACCTACACCCCTCCCACAAGAAAAATCCATGCCACATCCTTTGCCATGCTTCTGCATCTCGAGTTTAGAAAAATATGAACAAAGGCACAATGTAAAATATCAAAAATTTTTAAATGCATAAATTATTAATTAACTACACAAATTTTAGCATAATTTGTTAAGTGTAAGAAAGCAAATAAATTTGACGTGTCAGACAGTATGATATTTTAAGCTCTTCTCCCACATTTAAGAAAATCTTTTCTACACTGATATTTTATACATAACTTCAAGTTCTCTTTCAAGTTAATACCATATTCCAAGGCTTGAACTAATATTTACAGTAGGTAGAAGCTGCTTATGATTGATGTGAAATTTCTGGAATAGTTCCAGTCTTCCTGGTTCTTTGTTGGCTTACCTTTTACAGGAACTATATGAGGGTTTTGAATTAAAGAAGAAAAAAAAAAGACAAAAAGTCCATGGATTATTGTCAAAATGAGCCCAAAATGTTTTCTTATATTTAAATGAAATATCTATGCATTTTTCAGACAATGTTCCACCAGGGAAAAAAGTTAAACCAAAAATTATTATCATATTTATGACTACATTTTACACAGTTGGATGAAATAAGATCATAGTTGTTAGCAGAATATTAAAAAAAATGGTTGTGATGTTATTAGATAGCAAAATTAATTCCTAAAGAATTGGTGAAAACATTATATCACAAAATATTTCAATTTGACAAAAAGATTTAGGGCTTATTTCAGTAAAGCAATGTTTGAAATCTTTCAAGAATCAAACCTGAAATGATGCAATCTAACTTCATGAATAAAGAATCTGCATGATGTGCAGTGATAGTGCTAAGATTCTGACAGTGAACTTACTACATGCAAAAAATCAAAACCAGTAATCCTTAGTTTACTTACTAGGTAACAATTTCTACAGTTTGCAGGGAAGTTTCTTGTCTACAAATCTTACTAGTATCCTTCACAGTTTTAGCAGTACTACTGTTCAAAAATATAAAATAACTTCCTGTCAAATAATCAAGAGGAGCCAGAGGGATCAGAGACACATAGTGGTACAAAGCAAATTTTATATCACAATTTTTTTATATATATATACAATTTTTATTCGTATGTGTACATATATTTTGTATGTTTGTCTTTTGTCTGAATACCATGTGAAAAGCTAAAACTGACATAATTTTTTAGTTTAAGACTGGGTAGATAGCTTTGAAAAGGAAACAATTCTTTATGTTGGTGTTGATCCTTACATAGTTAAGGAGTTAACTATCTCAGTCAATTTTTGACACGACTAAGGACATACTTCCCTGAGTATGTGCAATAAGATTTGGCAATGATCAGATTAGTAGCCATTATTAAGCAAAAATGTATTCTGGAACAGCAACATTTTCTGTTCTACAACCTTCTTTGGGATTTGTTCTTTTAGACATGTAAAAATTCCTACATTGCACATTGCTTGTGCTTATAGGTTAGCAGATTTTAAGCCTTCCTATCTCGCCACTTATTATCATCAAATAGGATACTACTGAATGTTGAAATTCATCCCACTAAATCATAATAATTTTTTAAAGAAAATTCTATTAAAAACAGTCCTATGGTTCAATACACTGGCAAATGAACAGAAGTATTATCACACAAGCTCCAGTGCTTATTTGATTCTGCTTGGTTTCCATAGTAACTATAAATAACTAATTGTGGTAGTCTCACAAATGTTTTTTTTTTTCTTTTTTCTTTCCTGACAACAGATGTTGCTTCTTTTATGGAGGACAAGTTTTTGTGCAGGAAACGTCCACAAAATGCTTTACATTGCTCAGAATATAACTAAGCTAATTGTTAGGATAAATAGTATTTTGTTGACTGGAGTGACTTTCCACAGGAGTAGATTTTATTATCCATTTTGATTAATACCTTAATTATTGTTGTGGTAGTTGGAATGACTTTCACGTGAATTGTCTTTACTGAAGATATATAAAACAGGAAAGGGAATTAATATTAGTGGTAACATTACTACAAAGAAGTAAGAAAGTTTATATTGAGATTTAGTACTTCTACAGAGATTGGAAATTTAGCCTAAAAATTTGACTTGAAAAAATGTGAACAAATACACTTCCAGCAAAATAGTACATTGTCAGTTTAAGAGATGAAGCAAACTGTGGCAACACGCTAAAATTCATTCCAGAGACCTTAATGATGGACAGCAGGTTAAGCCAATTTGCAGTGTAATATAGGTGCTCAGAAGGCTAACAAAACTTTATTCTGAGCCTGAATTCAAAACTTGCATTCAGTCCAGGACACTGCTCTGGGACAACAAAAAAGATGAGCATCCTGTGATGTTTTGATAAGTAATCCTTAGAAAAGGCAGCAAATATTTATACTTGGAATTCACAAAGTGACTTTGAATATTTCTTAACAGAAATGCTTTGTTTTCTATTACTAAAAATAGGATGAAGATCAAGATATCTTTCTAAGTACACCATTGCTTATAATTATAGTTTATTTCATTGATTGCAATAGATATTTGGAAAATAGCCTCCACAGGAAGTACTGTAACATTCTACAGGATTTCAAATCTCATATTTGTCTATGAAAAGGGTTACCTGTTAGCACTACGCAGAATTTTAAGCTGACAAGTGTAATTTCACAAAGTTACCGGAGAGCTGCATGGCTCTGCAGACCCTCGAATTCATCCAGGTTTGTCTCTGCTCTGCAAAGCCTATGAGCTGTGTACTAAGGTCCTGTTTGCAATTCTACAAGGAGTTCAGGTCTTTATATAGTTTCATATGCAAAGGCAGCTGAAATTTGTCATCCTGTTTGTGGTTTAGGATCTGTTATAGTCTGTCTTTCACAGAAAATATCAACATGTGCAAGCAGAACACCAATGAAAAAAATCAAACAAAACTGGAACGCACTGCTTCCAGCAAGTGAGAAATTCAGTATTACACAGTTCTACAAACTGCTGAGAAAGCAGCTAAGAATTTTTCTAGATAATTGCCAGAAGTCATGGAGAAGGAAAGGAAAATGTCACAAATATTGTGCCATTGAAGCATTGTCTAGTAATTTCTTTAAAAGCAGAATAGAAAAAACACAACTCATCTACTAAATGTCACTAGTCCCTAGATATGCAGCAGTGTCTCTCACCTGTGTGAAAATAAGAGGTTATTTCACAGTATCAAAATGTCAGCAATTATATTGAAGAAATACAAGCTCCTGAATATCCATAGAATTATTTTCTAAGAACCAGTCTGTACATGTGGGTGTTGGAGCAACACAAGTCTGGCTTTTCTAACCTGTAGGCTCTCCCAGGATACCTACAGTAAGAGGGAAAGTAGCAAGAGAAAAATAATAATATTCATTCCTGGTGTCTCTTGTACTGAGATTTGTGTGGGCGTATGTCTATAAAGAATCTGAAGAAAGATAAGGGAGATAGCTTTCTTTTCAAGTTCTTGACAAACTTAGTTAAAGCCCCACAGGGGGAGAATTTTTAGGCTGCAGATCAGTAGCAGGAACCAACTACTGTCCTTTGTCCATCTCTCAAAGACACAGTGCAGCAGTGAGAATGAATTAGGAAGAAGTATGATACAGATGAAAATATGTTCCCTAGATTTGCATTCACAAGAAAGAAACCTCAAAATGATGGTTAGGAGAGGATCAGCCTAGCCCTCAGGAAAATGGACAATCACTGCAGTACAATCCAAGAAAAGTGCTTCTTTGTACCTAGAACTAAGAACTGTAAAAGCATGTTTAAAACTGTTTGCATCAGAATAAAGTGATTTTCAGCCATTGATTCAAACTTCATATTTAAGAAGTTGTCTTGTAGCATAAATCATCAAAATTCTGTGAACACAGAAACTTTTCTCTAAAGAACATTGATGGAAGTGACCTCTATAACTAGTATCTCTGTCTGAGGAATAAAGCATGGGTTTGAACATGGTTGTAAGAGAAAATCTGAAAATACCTGTTTTCTTTTCGGCTTCCTTACTCACTTGGAGGGAGGAGTCATGTTTTCCTTTCTATTTGGGTGTAAGTGGAAAATTTCTAGATGCAAGGAAGATATTTAAAGTCATAAACAGATTTACTGGACTGGCATTTGTAATTTAAAACCTCTGTTCATCAGAACTATTTACGATATAATTCAATGTCTAGCTGAGTAAGTATAAAGTACTTTGTGCGTTTAATGGATAAGAGCTTCAGTTAAACCCCCCGATTTTAGCTTGATATTACCCAAGTGGAAATTGTTTCTAATAAGCAATGATTTATAACCACTTGATTTTTTTCTGATTAAGTAAGCAAAATTTTAATAATTAATAAAAATATTAATCATATCTATCACTATATTATTGCCTATTCAACTAGTGAATTATTTTATTCCTGGGATAATACATGCCTAAGAGCATATGGCTTTTTCCATGTGTGACAGTTTCATATATATATATATATAAGCAAGCATTTCTTAATACAGTTTTGTCTGAAAGTTATTTAGAAGTATAGCTTAATAAAATCTCTATTAGTATGAAAGAATTTCAAAAGGACTTTTTCTCGTTCCAGTAGACTAGTTGGAGGACACAGGGCACAAGAATCTGAGCCTGACATCATAAAGTGAATATGTGGCTCTGAAGCCAAACACAGACTTCGTTTTTTATAAAGGTGAGAGTAACAAGTAGGTGTAAGGTAGTTAGCACTATCCATGATACTAATGAGAACTTATTGAAATTCTTTGTACGGTTCTCATTTCAGTAATATGAAAGGGATGTCATCAGTTTGGAAATGATTTAGAAAAGAACTCAAAGAATAATGTAAATTTGAAAAACCTGTCTCAACTGTAAAAGACTAAAAAAAAAAATTAACTAAATAAAAAGAAGGTTAAAAGGTGAATTGTTTGCATTCTGCAGCTGCCCACATGAGGAAAGTTTTCTGGTAGTGGAAAGCTCTTTAATCTTGCAGATGAAGGGAGAATGAGACCCAGTGGCTGAAATTAGAAACTTTTTAAATTCACAGTTGAAATGAGGTAGATTTCTTCGGCAGTAAAATGTAATTAAGCCATGTAACAATTTGCTGAGGGTTGTGGTGCACTTTCCATCATTTAAAGTCTTTAAGACCAGCTGTCTTTTTAAAAAATATGTTCAAACCCCATCTAGATTGTGGGCTCGGTGAAGGAATTAGTAGTTGAATCATTTGGGATTGTTTTGTTGGAAATCAGATTTGCATGATCAAAACTGTTCCCTCTGGATAAAAATTTGTGAAACATCTGAGGTTTGTATTCTGTTGTCCTTTCTCTGTCTGAACATTATCTTCCTTTGCAATTAATTTCTTTTGAAGCTATTTGCACAGCATATCCACTATGTGTAACAGATTCTGGCTATCAGGAACACTGCTCTGTAACCTCATTCTGTTTTGACACTAGTAAGCAAAATAACATTAAGATTTGTAAGACATGTAGTCCTTGCATGTATTACAATTATGACTAAAATCATTGTACTGTTCCTAGTGTTAGTATCTTATTTGCCTGCATACATTACATTCTGGCATGCATTTGTGCAGGGTAATGTTTGATCACTGCTCACTGACAAGAAAGCCCTTTGAGATTTTTTTAACCCTGATTACCCAGGATTACTGAAGCCACTGAACCATCCTGAGAACTATGCAATAAAATCCACTGGAACATCTCTTTTACAGGGAAAGCTTTCCTTTGCTCTGTGCTTTACTGCTATAGGAGCTGGATAGTAACACCTTTTGTGGTCCACTTACAGTCTACATGAACACGACTGTCTAGAGTAGTGATTTACGTCTCCAGATAGGATTGTCATATTTCTGCCTTGAGCACATATACATGAATAGAATAGTGCATATATAATGAGTTTGTTACGCTGAGACATCAAAGACCTAGTTCTTATGTGTGAAACATACATAAAATAAAGATAACTCCATAGTGAAGACTGACATATCTGGGGAGATTCGTAGCAGTTGTTCATGCTCAAAGAAAGTGATCTTACCATGCTCATTAACTTTGTCTTGGGAAATATATTAACTGCAAATGAATAATTATTCGTAATATACTCTTCATCAATACAAGCTTCGGGATGAGGCAATAGAGAGCAGCCCTGCAGAAAAGGACTTGGGGGTGCTGGTAGACAAGAAGCTGGACATGAGCAGCCAATGTGTGCTTGCAGCCCAGAAAGCCAATCACATCCTGGGCATCAAAAGAAGTGTGGCCAGCAGATCGAGAGACGTGATTCTGCCGCTCTGCTCTGCTCTGGTCAGATCTCAGCTGGAATACTGCATCCAGCTCCAGAGCCCTCAGCACAGGAAGGACATGGACCTGATGGAGCGGGTCCAGAGGAGGGCCACAAGGATGATCAGGGGGCTGGAGCGCCTCTCCTGCGAGGACAGGCTGAGGGAGCTGCAATTGTTCAGTCTGGAGAAGAGAAGGCTCAGGGGAGACCTAACAGCCACCTTCCAGTACCTGAAGGGAGCTTCTAAAAAGCCTGGAGGGGGCCTGTTTACAAAGGCCTGTAGTGAAAGGATGAGGGGCAATGGTTTTAAATTAGAGAGGGGAGGATTTAGATTAGAAATAAGGAGGAAGTTCCTTACCATGAGAGTGGTGGAGCACTGGAACAGGTTGCCCAAGGAGGTGGTTGAGGCCCCATGCCTGGAGACATTCAAGGTGGGGCTTGACAGAGCTCTGGGCAACCTGCTCTAGTTGAGGCTGTCCCTGCTCTCAGCAGGGGGGTTGGACTAGATGACCTCTAGAGGTCCCTTCCAACCCAGACATTTTTGTGATTCTAAGACAATGCTGCTATGAAGAATCAGACGAAAGGGGACACGCTTTTCAAGAGGGAAGAGTATTTCAGCCACTAGCTACCAGCGCAAGGACTGCTGGTTGTTGGCTGCAGCATGCTTCCTTTCTGTCTCCTACAGAGTGCGCACTGGTGGCTGGTGACCTCAGCAGTTTTTTCACTGCAGGAAGGGTTTCAAACATCCATTTTTTTTTTTTTTTCTTAATGCTACAGATATTAACAGACTTCTGTTGTACATGCTCTGCTACATTAGTTAGGTCTTCACAAGCATGTGTATGTGCTATTGCCTGTGCAAACTGTAAGTTAAAATCTGTTCTAGTGGATTGCTGAGTCTTTATAAAATAGTCAAACACATAGGAGTTGTTCAGCTTTCCCTCTTTAGTGCTCATTGGTCAAAACCAACTCCCAGCTATATATTGTTAAAGTTTTTTTTGTTTCAAAACTTTTTTTTGAATGATCAATAGATCTCACAGTTTCATGTACCATAGCTTGAGTCATTATGCAGTATCTTCCAAATACCTTGTTGCTAATTTTGTGTTGAATCTCTAATGCATATAGAAAGGATATTTTTCAACTGGGATACCATTCAGAAGATACTAGTTACAAATGGGGAAGGAGCCTTTTCTGGGACTTCCATTAAAAAAAAAAAATAATTCCTAAGTGTGCCCTGCAGGTCAGCAGTGGGCTGCCACATTTGTTTGCAACCTGCTAGACAGAAAAATATATACTGGTTTTGTCAAGAAACATTAGCAGTGACCAGAGTATTTCCAGAAAGCTCTGGGCATATGTGGATGCAGGAGAGCTGGTCTGAACCCACTGGATCTGATCTGGGTCCTAAGCAGATTGCTGGATAGCTGGGGACTCTGGAGAAAGCTACAAAGACCAGATACTCTGCCGGGATAAAAATATCTGGTAGGCGAAAAGACAGACCAACCAGGGAACCTCAAATGTCCGTAAGTTGCTTGTTGGGCTGCAGACAGTGTTTTCAGCTGTAACGTGTAAAGTATTTGATGGCTCCAGAGGGATTTTGAGAGTTGTGAGCAGTCTGCTTTCCAAAGCACTTTGGATATTGGATTATGTTATTATTAGTTGTGCATTATTTGTCATTCTCCTCAGTAATTCCAATGCAATGCAGATGCAGGATCTCAAGCACGGCGAAGGGAACAATGGGTGAGTCTGTTTGCTATCCCTGCCTTAACAGGGTTTAAGTGATCAGCATGGTCGGCAAACACAACAAAGGAAGATTTTTTTAGACGCAGTTAGGTTAGGGGAAGGAGGGTGGTGAGGGTGTACACAGCCATGATGGGCTGTCAGCTGCAGGACTGTGCAGGGAGGGTTAGGCAGAGGACTGCAGGTCTCATGGGGCCACGGAGGTGGGAAGGAGGAGGTGTGTATGAGAAGGGGGAAGGAGTGGTCTCAGTGGCAAGGCTCTGAAGTTGAACATAGGGCTGCGGTGAAAGGGTAAACAGGGTGTGTTTGATTCCCTTGAGAAAATGCTTTTATTTTTTTAATGTGTCTTTTGTTTGACAAGTCGGGTCATGTATGCTGATACTCAGGTGTAAAAGGCTTGTGTGTTTGTGTTCATCTTGGAAGTCTCAGGGCTGTGAGAGTGGAGTCAAATGTCAACCTGGCTCAAAAAATGGCCCCCCATTTTCATTTTCATGCTGTCTGTTTCTGCGTTGTTTTTTCACTTCCCCAAAAGTGTGTCCTCTCCTTATTCCTGTCTTGCTCTACTCTGCAGAGTCAGACACTAGTTTTTCAAATTTCTATTTAAAAGCAAAAGTCACTTTTATTTAGTAATTTATTTTTGGTAAGCATGATGTGTTGAGAAATGGAAAACTGCAGAACTGCAGCAGCATATAAAAATGCCCAGACTTGCACCACTTCTTATTTATCCTCATGTTACCAACAATGGGGAAATAACCATTTGGGGGGCATAAGAGAAGGAAAAACCCTTTCAGCTGCTCCCTAAGCCACAGTTTCACCCACATGCTGCCAGTAGCATTCCATTCAGACAGGCGTCCATAGACATTTGTGTCTATTCTGAACTTTGATGGGAAGTGGAGATGAGCTTCATCTATTGTAATTAGCCAGTGGGCTCCCCTTTATCAGCAGTCTGTGCTCAACCACTTTTCAACACTGATGTACGTGTTCAATATAAGGTAGTTTGTTTTCCGTGAAGTAATCCTGTGGTACCGGTGCAAGTTGGACACCACCTTCCTGTTGAGTGGCAAGGTTCAGGATTTGACACTGTAGAAGCAGCTGTAAGCAGGGACCTGACTGCAGTGCAGTGGCCAGTGGGTGAGACCAAGTGCTTGGTTTTAAAGTTGGGCCCTGCAGCACTGTTCGTTTTTCATCAGGCTGCAGGGTGTTTTAGTGAAAACGGAGAACAGGCTCCTAGCATATGACCTCTTGGAGGCACTGCTGTGGAGAGACTGTCTGTAGCTGCAGTCTGTTACTAGTGAGGCCTCAGGAATTTTATGACTTGCAGTTCAAGAAAGAACTTAATGCGAACTTTAATCCTCCTGGATGGATTTGCTACTGGAGATAACAGGGAAAGATAGCGCCTGGCAAGGTGGTATTTGTTCTTGGGAGTAGGTGGGTGTTAAACTTTCAAGATCCTTGTTTTTGTTTGACTTCAGCTTGAATGTTTAGCTCAATTTGTTTTTGAGTAACTAGTGTGTTTGGAAGCTTAGGGTGGATAGCAAGAGATAGACTACAGCTGGGAATAATAGTAGAGCCTTTTATGCTGTCAGTTTAACAGTTGTAAAACAATTAGGGAGAATTATGTTAATAGCAGTCTTTGTTCACACTTTCCTTGCCCAATTTTCCATTTTGTTTTGGTTTGGGTTTTTTTTGGTGACATGCCTTTCCTACCGTGCTCCGAGAACGCGTAAACAGTAGAGCTCTGTGTGTTTGTATTGTGTATGGTCAGTGTTATCCATTAAACCATGTCTGGATGTAGATCTTCTAAAATTTTCACAAATCAATTTTCCAGTGCTTTGCCTATTGCATTTTAATGTGACTGCCCATAAACAAACAAAATCATGTTTTGGGGAAGCTAAGACAGGATAAGAAGTGATTTGTATGGGAAATGGTGGCCGATTTGCTCGGACTGCTGCAGCTGTTTCCTTCTGTGATATGAACAAAACCCCTTCAAATCAATCGGATCCATGTTGGCTGAGCCCTGCTACCCACGCCGAGGGTCAGCCGAGCCTTTCCCTCCTCCGGTGGGAAAGCAGTCGTGCCAGGGCTGGCTGACCCATGCTGAGATGTTGCTTTGTTTGTTGCTCAGCTCCCCTCAGTTCTAGACTATGCTAAGGATCCATTAGTACTGAGACTAATCTGGCTGGATGTCTCTCTTACAGATAATGCAGCCCACATTAAGGGCATCTCTTGCTGCTCTCCTATACCACATCGTAGGGTGGTTTGCCTCCACCTCTCCCCCTTCCTATTCCCAGGGCTTCTCCAGCTGAGAGCCCTTGTCACCTAGTTAGACAGCCTCACGCATGCTCGAGACTCTTCCTTGTGCTGATGCACCATGAAGGTCTTAGCATTGCACAAGAACAGTGATCTAAAATGAAGTAAATGCTTTTCTACCTTTTCTACTCAAAATGCAGAATGATTACATTGAAATTAAGATCATGATAAATTGTTTTTTTTTCCCCTCAATCCCAAGGGAGGGAATAGATTTGAAAATCTGCATGCTGAATTCTTCTCTCCCCCGGAAAATAATGCATACGTTTAGGTGATCCTTTAAGAAAGAAGGATTCACAAACTCCATTTACCTTGACAGCTGTCACTCGGCACTTGTAGTTGTCATGGCAGTGTGTAGTTTTTCATGAATTACCAGTGTCCCTGTTTTTTTTCTCTTTATCACTCATCGGCCCATCAACCAGGCCATTCATAACGGCTTCTGGCAGCTCATCGGGGAGATCGGTGCCATTGAATTGTGCCCTACCAACTCCCCCGCCTCATTGTGTGATGCTGTTTACTACCGCGCCTTTTTCTGTAACTATTACAAGCCGTGCACTAACAGGAGGGGTGCACGGGAATGAAATGGCTTAACCTTGTAACAGTTAGCTGGGATGGCAGGTCTGCCTTGACTGTAATTCACGAGTCCTCGTGTGCCAGTTACTTCGCTAAATAACATGTAGACATCCCACTTTGAAGTCTTGTATATGGTAGTTAATTAGACAACATTTAATTTGGCTTAACATTTGTGTCAGTTTTGTGGAAGTGAGCCTCCATAATTAGGGAATACAGATCAGGTTTCTGTCAGATTTATAACCTCTCACTCTAATTTAATGCTCACTCCTTCGGTGCCGTGTCACACTGGGTGCACAGGAGGTTCCCCCCCTACCCTGTCTTTTCCGCTTGACTAGTAAGAAAGTTGCCCATATTACACAGCTGACAGCAAATGGGATCGTTCATGGAGATGTAAGGGCATATGATTTGCTAGTATTTAACAGTGAACTCGCCCATCAAAACAGATTACTTGATCGGAACTGGTGTAAATAATACATTTACACAAGCCTGGAGTTTAGTTTCAACTGCTCCACATATCTGAGGCACCCAATGCAGGTTTTTGTGGTGCTTTTCAGTAGAAATTCATGTGCAAAACAGACTATGGAATTAACAGCTTGTAATTAGGAAGGCATTTTCTGGTAGGCTTGAATAGGCCTTCAAGAAAAGGGTGCCTTCAGACAGAAGGCACCCTTTTCTTGAAGGCCTATTCAGACAGAAGGCACCCTTCCTCACCGAGCTGCTTAAAAAGAAGTGGCTGTTTGCTGCAGGTTGTGAGATGTGACATGAACTTCGTACACAGAAGCTCATTCCACTTAGTATTTTTGACATCTAGAATGAAAAAAGATGGTCTAGGGTTTTGGCATTTGAAAAATTAAAGCACTACCGCTAAAGTCTCCCCTATGACATTTTTATCAGGTTGCTCTAAAGTTACAGTCAAATGTAAAGACATAGCTCTTGCCTGATTGTGGCGAGGCCAAGAAACTTCTTTAAAGATAAGAGATCCAAATGTACCACAGTTTTAATCGATATTTTCCATTCTCCCCCTGTGCAAAGGGAGATGTTGGGCAGAGGCCTGTTGTTAGGATATGCAAGCAGAGCATGTGTCAGGCATCACGCTCCTTTGAGCTTGATGTATGTAGTTTGTCTCTAATTAGAGAGGAAACTCCTCTGGCTTGCAGCAGTTACTGCCTACAAGCAAGTAGCTGGTGATGCTTTGTGGTGAAGTGCAGTGCACCAGGGTGCTCTGAGGCCACCTGGACTGAGACAGTGAAGCCAAGGACTCCACTCAAGAAGCTATTTGCTGCTGATGAGGCCGTGGGGAGTGTTCAGCAGAGAGTGCTTTCAACTAACTGGCATAAGGTTTCTTTCTCTTCTTTCTCTGCTGTGAAATTTGCTTAAACATTCCAGCTTCGCTGATTTAATTATTTATTTATTAACTTGGGAGTGAGGAAAGATGGAAACCTTTTGGTAGCAACGCAGCACTAGTTTGTCCTCAATTCCTCAGGAAGCTTTCATTTCAGATCAGTAGTTCCTTGCTCTCATCAGCTTGACATTTTGCATCCAGAGCTGGAGGAGGACTTCTGTGTCCAGGAGCTTGCTAGTTCAGAACTTGCGATGTCAGTTAATTAGTAAAAGACAATACTTCTTCCTGTAAGGTTTTATTTACTCATAGCCTTACTCTGTCACAGCCACAACACTACTTTTGCACTTCATGGCCCATGGAGATATTGTTCTCCAGTATTTGTGTAGGTGGATGTCAGGAACTGAACTGGACCTGTTTTTGAGAAGTTGAGCTGGTCCTGAAATTTGTGTGTTGCTGGAAATTGGATGGATCTAACCTGAGTTTATACTGATTTTGTTAGTCAAGATGTGATGTAATGGCAAGTTGCACAATGAAAATATGTAGTAGAGCAATGGTATGTGCTGTTTAGTTTTTAATTAACACACAAATCAACAGTTTCTGACCAGTAACTTAGATGCTGGACAGGACATATAAAGGAATGAACATATGTACTTTGCTAATTTACTGCTATGAAAGGGAACCTCACTCATTGTACTGTGGTGAGGCTCCCTTAGGATGAGTTGTGTGTATTTGAGGTTACTTTGTTGTTCCCAAAGATCCAAACTTTTCCTGAATGCAGGTGTCAGTTTTGGTGTCTGAGTGAACAGTGATCATTGGGGCTTTACTGGGGTACAGAACTGACCAGAGTAAATCTGCCACACAGATTTATTAAGTGAAACTCTAGACTTATTCTTGTCTTTTCTGTAAGTCCTTGAGACCATGCTTTGCATGGAAATCAACATTATGTCATTTTAGTCACAGAACATTTCCCTTTTGTAGTAAATTATGTCCTGTGTCATTTGGAAAGTCATACTCTGCCAATTTTTTTTAGGAAAAAAAAAAAAAAGTAATGTTGTTATCTTATTCAAAGGCCAGAAATAGAAACAATTAGAAGAATAATTGTAATGAAATTTTCTTTATAATCAAATGTTGGATAACAGAGTTGCATAGCATATATCTGTGGATTGAATTTTTTTAAAAGGGATGTACTTTCTCATACATCCAGCAGTAACTGTTTGCAGGCTGAGGAAGAGATCTCTGCTGCATGCTCTAGATGGGAATCCTCCCAGGGCTGAAACTTGGAATTTAGTGGGAGATGAAGCATTAAGTATGTGGGAAAGGAAGGAGTTTAATAACACTGCTCTGAGCTTGAATACTTGGATGTGTAATGTGTTATATTTTGTATATAAACACAATGCTAATAAGATGAGTTTAACTGTAGAGCCAACACCACTCTGACATCCCTCCTCAACAGCTGAACTCATTTCCCCAATGGATTATGGAGCTGTATAGCTCAGCCTGCTGCTGTGAGCAGACGCCTGCACCAGGTGTCTTGGGGGGAGCCCTGCGATGCTCTGACCTGGGAGCGTAGTCTGAGTCTTGTGGTAATAGTGAGCGCATTCAAAAAATTCTTCCTCTTGCTGAGACTTGCTCATTTATTTGATACAGAATGTGTGCAGGTTTCTTCTCGTGGTGTTTGTGAAGGATTTCTCTGTGGAAATAGATGAATGTTGCTGTAATAATTTTGCTTTGCAGAATCCTTTCCCTGAGAAAGATACTGTACAAGCTTTGAAATGTTATAGTCTCTGGCATCATACATGTTTAGGATCCCTTATGTATCAAATACAGTTCATGGCAAAGCTAAAGAAGTCAGTGTCCTATTGAAAGGCCCTTTATATCTTGTCTTTTCTTTGTTCAACAGGGAACAAAGTTTGTCATCCTGAGACACCAGACCTTTGACGAGGCTCAGGTAACCTCTGACAGAGCGCACGGCGCTAACAAAGAGTCCCTGTCAGCCTTTGTAGAAGATGTTGAGACTTCAGTCAGTGTTGACTTTCCAGAAGATGAGGAGTGTGTTGGTGAAGTGCTAGACCGTGGTTCTTCGGATCTGTCGGTTCATGGAGGAACAGAAGAAGCTCAGCGTGCAGATGAAAAGATGACAGCAGCAGCAGCATCCCAGAAGGTGTGATCATATGGGCAGATGAGGTGGGTGATAGACAATACTTGATACAGAATTCCTTTTTATCTTATCTGATTTGTATTCTTGGCTGTGATCAGAAATACAGCTTGTTATTTCTAATTAATTCTTTAATTTTCTTTTATTTATATTTTGAATTTACCAAAATGCTATTTCATGTTGGAACCGTTCTCAGTCTAACCCAAAATGTATTAAAAAGGCTATTTGCTTTAATCAGTGGGATTTTTAATCTTATTATATGCTCCTCAAAAATGAATATTTATTTGTATTGTACAGTACATATTTACATAAATTAGTGTTATCCTTGGTTATTTTGCCAACCATAATTTATATGCTTTTTAGTTTTATCATAAAATAAAATCTTGCCTCTGATATTCTAGGCCCGTTTTTAGCATCACAGCAAATTATCTTGGGAGGAACCATTACACAGTCAGTGAACTATCCTGCTTGAGTTTAAAAAACAAAACCAAAAACTAAAATGTGTATCAAATGCTCAGCTTCCACCAATGAATCCAGTCTTTCTCTTTACTGTGTCCTGTAAGTCAGTGTTTACAGGGTTTTGGAAACTGCAGATTTGTAAAAATCACCTGGAAAAACAGGATGTTTTTTTAATGTTTAGTTTTTCACACAAGTCCAGAATTCCTTGCCTCATTTGATTCTTTTTAAATGTTAAGATTAATTACTCATCCTACCAGGTTTGCAAAGGTTTATTTCAAATATTGTTCAGAAATGTTGACAAAACATTTGTCAAGAATTTACTTGAAGTTATGTTTCAAGTACCTAATTGTACACAATAGTGCTCAATGGAGCTCTTATCTTGGGGAGGGATGGAGGCCCTATATCCAAATGAATTGCATACGCTCTCCATTTCACCACCATTAACTTGAAATATAAAAATATAATTAAAAAAACTGCTACACCTCCCTCTGAATAGCCTTCCTTTCTTTTCTCTGTAATTTTGTGTGTGTTTAGGGCAAGAAGTAACTTTGCTGTTATTGACCGGTTCCCTGTATCTTGTGGTATTGGCTCGCCTATAGGTGGGAGGAGGGAGTGACGTGATTGACTGCTGTTCCAAGATGCTGTTCTCTAAGGTTAGCATCACGTGGGAGTCTGCTGATCCTTACCTGAAGAGTCATTTCAGTTTATAGGGCCTCTGAAAGAACTGACAAGAATATCTCCGATGTTGAAGTTACTAGGTTCTGGGCAGTTACCTTGTTCAAGCATGTCCCTGGAAGTTTGTTGCTTTCCCTAGTACCTGGTGATAGCTGAATGAAAGTTTTGAATGGGGTTCAGCCAGTGATGGCCAATTAAGGAAAGCAACTGGAATATCTGATGAAGTTCCTAACATGCTGAATGTGAGGTTTTGCTGGAATCCATGTACAGCTATAGAGCACTTGTCACAGTGGTCAGTGTAAGAATTAGCATTTATTGGTGCATCGATCAAAACAGAGACTGAATTCAAGGGTCACCCCTAAAGATGTAGCAGTTTGCATTGCTTCATGCTGGTCACCTAAAGTCGTCATGGCTTCTGGTGCCTGTTGGATGCACGGATAGTTAAAAAGTTTGTAGACTGAGACAACAAAAACCCATGGAAAATAATTCCAGACAGTTGCCAAAGACATGAACTGTCTCCCAGTTGCATCATTTCCTTTTTTTTTTTTTTTTTTTTTTTTTTTATTTTTTTTTGAAACACTAGGATTTTTTTTTTTTCCAGAGATTTTTTCATGGGGAAGCCAAGAGTTGTGTATCCTATGGGGTCTGTGGCCGAGGAGCTTAAAGTGAGGGTGTATTATGTAGTTGGGGGCTGCTAAATTTCTTGTCTAGCACTACTTTTCTGCTTCCTATGTACTGATGGGCAGGATGTTGTGGTCCAAATAATCAGTAGTTTTATTCAAGACCTAGTGATAAATGGTGATGGTGCTGCCTATTTTTAAAAGAAAATATGAATTTGCACATAAATTACCCAAATTAAAACATAAATTATAGCATTCCTAGTTAATAGGAATGGACATTTGCTGTAACATGCTTTTATCTTTCAGAGGAATGTATTTGCTTTCAGAGTGTGTCTCTCCCCCATTTTGGGCACAAAGCAGTATTTTTCTTTGTTAAGCACTTATGCGCTTAGCACACGTTAACTGTTAGAGATACAGTGTATATGTCATGAATTACACACGCAAGCGTCTCCAAACAGTACATCTCTGTGTGTGTGGTTTGAACAGAACATATGGGCACCAGAAAGATTGTCTGAGCCAGGAAATTGTTACGGTGTACATTTAGCACAGAGGGACAACCTTTGCGGGGGGGCTCATTTGGGTATATTGTGTTTTTAGATAACAATGGGATTGTTTGTACAGTTTTTCTGTCAGTTTCAGTCATGATGTAGCTGAGAAATTCAGCCATGTTTTGGGGGGGAATGCACATCTTACAAGCTTCTATTACAGTGAATTCAAATGCTGATGGCGACAATTGCTTTCTTCCTAAACCAGCCTGCAAAATGAGTAAGTCTGACACTGGTGTTAGATTTTAAAAATGGCTGGATATCATTCTCTAACATGGAAAAAAAACATGTTCCCTACTTGTGTAGCAGTAGAAATTTTTTGCTTGAATGGGACTGTAGAAGTAGATGAATTTCTGCTTTTGAAAGCATTGTCTTTGCTTTTTGAATTGAACTTATGCTTTATATCGGTCATGCAAATTTTCTGTCTTCTATCTTATGGTATCTCTGTGTCCCCTCCTGTTCATGTGTCTGCAGCTCAGGGTGGGAATGAAAAAACGCATTCCTAAGAACAGGCTGCAGAAACAAAAGCTCAAAGGGTAGCTGAAGAAGGGGCTGTGTAGCTGCTGGCCTGACACATGCTGTGGATATAACCAATGCTGACTTCTGCTGATGCTATATCTGAACAGGCTGTAAAACTGGGTGGTCGGTGTGTGGTGAGCCCTGTACTGTTGCAGTCACATACCTCATGGCACTTCATCTAGGTGTTTTAAATTGACTTTAAATTGTCTGTTGAAGACATATGATGGTGTAGATATGCTGTGAGAAAATGGGGTACAACCTGCAACTGATTTCTCTTTATTATTAGTGTTCTTGTGTTTATATGGATAGATATCGATAGCTATAGATATTGCAGTAGCTCATCTATGAGCATTAGTTATAGGTTAGGAGCCTGGTATGTGGAGCAGCACATGTCTAAGGCAGATGATTCTTCCCCTGAAAAACAGGTAGTCTAAACAGGAGTCAAAGTGCTGATACAGACAGCCCAAAAGCATTTTTGTTTTTCATGTGGCCTCTAGCAGTATTTAAAGACTGCAAATGTCCTTAATATCTTATCGTTTTGACTCCTATTATTGCGGAACTCTGTGGTTATACATATTTCAGCATCTTCTTTTCATGTCTCCCTACGTCTTTCTAACTGTTGGACAAGTTGGTACGTGAGATGCCTTCTTTTATGTGTGCTAGATGTTGTAGATTTTTCAAGGGAGGGAGTAATTAAATTACTGTTTCAAAGGAGTTCTTCACCATGCTAATAACTTATCTGTAAGCTTATTAAAGTAGTTGTTTGTACTCCAAAATGACTAAACTGCTGTATAATCTCAAAATTATGATAAATCATAATTCCATCTCGATGGGGGCTGCTATGACTTCTGGATGTGTCTAACCATCGATGTCTGGCAGTTTGAAATACCATATTTGCATGTACCTGGAGCGGGAAAGATAACTTACCATTCCTGCTGTTTCATGTTCTGTGTGTTGGCACCATGGCTGTGTTCCTGTTGTTGTGCCATCAGTCAGTGCTCATGCAGCAGCTTTAGTTAAAGGGTGTTGGATGGAGGCAAACAGCAGCAATAGCTACCAAGGGAAAGTCCCTTGTTTCTCCTGTACTGCAAAGGAGACTTGGCAGCACTTGGGACCTTGTCTTTCCCTGCCCCCAATTTGGACATGAAGGAGGGAAGACGACTGTCTGGTGGCAGAGCTAGCGTTAAATACTCCAGCTTCGGTGTGGTCTGATGTTCCTTAGGTCCCTCCACATTAAGTCCTTAGAGGCATAGTACTATGATAAAGGCAGACAAACATATGTGATGTCATGACACAATGTATGCATTTGGACAGGAGACTCTCAGCCTTTTTGAAACCTCTCACTGCTTCTAGGGACAAGACCCATGTAGAGAGAGGGAAGAGGAGAGGGGAATACAATAGGTTTCAGTCCTACAGCTCAAATATGTGTGCTTCCGCTAAAATTTTTCCTTCTAGTGTAGTTCAGCTTTTCTTTTTCATACATTGTGGGACATGGTTGGGAAGTCTCCAGGTTAAAAATATTTTGAGAGCAACTGCTTAGAGTGATGTAATCCTTAGCCTTGGAAAAACTGTTTCAGAATGGAACAAGGGAAATTTTTGAGTGACTGCTATCAATATCCTATCCAGACTGAACCAAAGGCATAGGAAATGGAGCAAAACGTACCTCTGCTGCTCCCCCCTGCCACTGGAAGTGTGCACAATGAGGGATGATGGCACCAGAAGAAGTGTGACTGAAGAAATGGGACAGTTTTCTGTCCCACTAGAAAAGCATAAGAGGTGCCTTATCCCCATTGCTCACTATGCTGTTATCATTTCTTCAGGGCTATATCTGAACTCGAAGTGTATCATGGGCCAGATGTGCTAACTTTCATCTCTAATGATAGCTATTTAAATCCTGTTTGCGCTTTTTGCTCTAGTTGTTCTCTATCCCAAAACATTAAAGTCATTGTAGGAACCCAATGGCATTAATTTTGGAAGAGGATTGAGAGGATTTAGTAGCATAATAATGAGTTATAACTCAGAATGAGGGCAGATCTACTCCAAGATCATCTTCATTTGTTGCTTTACTTTTCTTTACAGAAAATTAGACCCACAACATTTCTTTTGGGATTGACATTATAAAGGAGCAAAGAAACATTGGTGCATAGCGCCTGTGGGAGTTGCCTGGCAGGTGTGTGCTCCACTCCCCTAAACTGCCTTGCAGATGCTGGTGTTACACATGGTCTTGCTCCTCAAAGTGAGAAAGACCAGGGTTACACAGTCATCCAGGATGCCTCCTATGCAGGCAAATAATATAAAATTTCCATGTGGGGGAGTATCTTTGTCAGTATCCAAGGTATTGCTCCCAGGCTGCATTCCTAGGAGACTAACTTTCTGCCTCGTATAAGTTTTCACCATCAGCACTGATACTTGGTTTTATTAAAATTATCCATTTTCCATTGAATTAAAGTGGTATAATGAATTAAAAATTAATAGTTTTATTTGCAGAATTTTCCTGTGTTTAAGTGACTTGAAACTGAGCCCCATAAAACTGATTTCTGATTCTCTCTTTTAGTTAAATGTATTTATCTTGCTGATATATGTGGTATGGATTACCATACCATATTTTAACATGCTCTAAAAACATATCAGCAGATGTGTAAAAAAGTGAGTTAATAACATAAATGTCTGCTATCGTGATGCTTTGTAAAACCATACTTAATTTAATCCATACACTAAGTGTGCTTTCCAGTTACAAAAATTTATGATAACTATCAGGCAGAAGTGAAACCGTGATACAGAATTGTGACTGATGTAAAACAGACACACAAAATGAGTAGCATTAGGATACTTACTTTGAAGTTTGTTAAAACCAGTAAAGTGATATCCACTTTAAATGAAACCTGCTGTTCCAGATACCTACTGGATTTTGGGAACATTTCACTTTTGAACTCAGTCCTTGCACTCAGCTTTAGCATTTATTGTGTTGTGGGTTGTTTTTTTAATGTAGCAGGGAAGAGGAAAATAGCTGACCTACTCAGATACCTTACTGTCTTTGCTCACAGACAGATAGTTGAGTATTTTCAATATCTGGGCAGAGAATATTTCTTGAAATACCTTTGAGAAATTAGCTTGCTCTAACAGTGTAAAGTTGATAAAAATAGCCGTTTGGTCCCATTCAGTGTAGTACCATTGCCACATGAGAATAACGGAAGAAATATTGAGTCATTTAAGAAGGGATTTGAAAATGACAAAGCAAACAAGAGCAGTTAGGTTGGTCACTCTGAGTAAACTTCTTAATGTCTTATTGGCGTTTTTGGCAATAATTTGAACTGTAGGGACCAATTGCCAGCTTTGTGAACCTTTCCAGTTAAATGGTCAGGTGGAAGGAGGCAGGTGTCTTCTCCAATTCATTTGCATTTATTTATGGAGAATGGGCAAAGTTCTGGCTTCCCGAGCACAGCTGAGATCCCACTAAGAAGCAGTTCAGCATTCCAATATCTAATATGTACGTATTTGTGTTGCATTAAGACTTATTCCTATTTGAATTTTAACAGTGATGCATGGAATAGGGCAATGAATTTCAGGCCTGTCATTAAACAGAAGCTTTCTGGGCATTGGCACTGTGTTTATGTATGTGTATTCTGAATAGGGATTTATATATGTTTAATAGAACTGAGTGTGCCAGAATTCTCCTGTACTCATAAAAACAGTAACATGGCCATCTGAAATGGACTGAAAAGGCTTGTTTTTGGAGAGAGCAAAGCAAGCCATGTTCTCCCTGATCTGTTAATCGCTCAGATAATATATGCATATTGGTCTTCTAACAACAAGATTGACGATTAGACTGTCTAGTGAGTTATGTATGTTTGCATGTAAAATGACAGACAGAAAACTCAGGCTGATAACTTTGCTCGTAAGAAGGACCATTTTAATGATGTGTGTTGTTTGAGACATGTTAGTGTGTTAATTACATGTGTTCTGAATCAAGCCAATTAACACAGTTCCTCTGTCATAAACTTCTGAAGTTGTTCAGAGTTTCTCCCAGAAGGGATTTTTTTTTTAATATTAATTTCATAAAGTCAAGTGACTATCTGTGTGCTAACCACATGACTTCTGGAAGGACCATATCTAATGGATGCCAGTGGGTGTAGCATCTTCTGTTTGCCAATACAGCAGTGCCTGAGCGTTGTAGTTCTGTGAGCATTTGAATGTTACGAGAACTGGAACTTCCTAGTTCAACTAAGACACAGAAGCAGGTTGGTAGTCTACAATCTGGGTTGTTATTTTGACAACTGACCATACTGGCCATGTTTCCATGATATTTCTGTAGCATCGATCAGAGCTGTAGTGTCACGAGAGAAAATGAGAACAAAACAGAAGCGATATAGGATGCTCAGATGAGTACTACAAAATTAAAATCAAGTTCCACCTGTATTTTCTGCTGAAGTTGTGTACCTGCTTTAACTGTGCTTGTAAACATGTGAGAACTGTTCCCAAGACAGCAAGCTGGGGCTGCACATGCTCCTCTGTCCTCAAGCGTTTGTACTAACATTAGCTGTACTGTGGTGGGACACTGTGTGACAAAGAAGGGTCAGAGTCTGCAAGGCTCCTCACCTCACTCCCTGCACAGAAGCCATTGAATAAACCAGGAGAAATGTCACACCTCACAACCAGAACTGGCTGTGCACCCTTGCTGTGTTGTCATAAAGGTAACAAGGAATTCCACTCAATCATCCAAGGCATGACTTGTGAATAATGTTCACTTTTATCCTAAGAGTAGAAGGTCTGGCAGCCCTAAACATTTCTTAGTGTCTTTGTCAGCTCTGGTTCCTTCTGGCTGGGAATTTTCAGTATCTCTCATGACTTCTCCCCTTGTTTCTTTCCATCAGGAGGGAAGTTTGTACAAAACCAATGCTGTGCACTCTACAGAGCCATTCTATGCATGTGTATTTCTGAAACACATACAAATAGACGACTTGGAGAAAATGCATTTGCAAAATGAATCCATTTAGAAGGAAATTTAAAGAAACAGTGTCTAACTCATTGTGTCAGTGTATAAAGAGAATTCATTTGAGTTATTAACTTGTCATATATAATTTTCTTTATTCCAGGAAGTAGTGTGCATGATGTGGGAGTGTTCTCTTCCACCATATTATCCAGCATCCAGTGGTCTAGTCCAGTGAATCTGGGACAGGTGACTTGGGAATAAGCTAAATCCAACTTTGTGCTGTGGCTCGAATTGTGCTTTGTGTAGTGATGTTTATTTTTTGAGGACAGTTGCCTGGAAGGAAAGAGGCAAATCGTAGCTGACAGGGTGGAAGATAGTTTGCTGTGCTCCGGCTGATGTGGGATTTGATCCCCTTCTGACAAGAACAGCACCCCATTCAGTTTGCTTTAAATCACACATTTCTTTTCAGAACCCATTGTCAGAAAGCTGCTGAATAACTTTTTCAAGAAGAGTGTATGACAAGGAGCGCGGTAGCAGGGACAAAGGCAGCTATCCATGTTACTACCACTTTGTTGAGATGCCTGACTTAAAAACATACATAATTGCCCATGTAAGAATGGAGACCTGGGGCCAAACATGCTTTAGCTGCTTTGCCTAGAGAAAGTCAAAGGTGGGAATGAATTTGGCTTTACTTCTTGCCCCAAAAGCCTTTGTTTGCAGCAGTGGAATTGCTGGTAGGCACAGGGTCAGGCTGAGACCTGGGACCACTTTGGCTGTTCTGAACAGAATACCCTTGTTGTCTTGCTCAGTTATGGGTGCCTTGTGTGAGGGTTCAGGACATTTCCTTTCTGTTGCCTAAACTAGTTTAATTAATATTCCCTGTGTGTTGTTTGTTTTGTTTGTTTGTTTGGTTTTTTTTTCAGATACTCCTTCCCCTTGGCTGATACCACTCTTGCAGCTTCCTGAGGGCATCTTGGTAAAACTTCTTGTACCATATTATGAAAAATATTAAATACACAATATTCTTCCTAGATACCTTTTCACCCTGAGCATTGTTTACCAAACTGACATAGCACAATTGGTGGCCAAACTGGAAAAGGATGTTTATATTTCATAAAGCCTTCCTTCACCTATACACCATTAGTTTTTTCCTCAAGACCTCCTTGGACTCTTCCAGCTTATGTTCATATGCCAAAGCTTTCTACAGATAGCTGTAACGCTCCTGCCATTGTCTTTAAGTTGCTTCTTTTTTCTTTTTTTAATATTGTTGTAGCTCAATAAAAATTGAAAAATAAATTACCTGTAGCTTTAGAGGTATGTTAGGTAGAGTTTGATGATTTAATAAATAATGACTTCGTTTTCAGTGGTGAAGCGGTGAAAAGAAAATGGACTCTGCATCCTGATAGGATTAATTTTCTTGGTATATAGCAACAATGCAATGTTGTGCTTCAGGGCAGTATTTCAGTGGCCAAAGCAGAGGTGCTGTAGAGGTGCCCATTCAGACACTGAAAATCTGAAGCATGCGTATGATGAACCGCCCGATGAGTGGTGTGAAGATGACTCAGTATAGTCCTTGGAGGACATCCTTTGCTCCAAGACAGCCAGTTAAGGTGAAATGCAGATTTCTTTTTTTTTTTAAAATAAAACAAAAACTTTGGGATTTATTACTGGACTTGCATTTTCTTTCTTTTTTTTTTTTTCTTCCCCTCCTTTTTCTTTTTTTTAAACCAGAAATCTGAAGCTTCTAACTTTAAAAAATTAAAACCACCTTCTTTTTGCGGGTTTCTTGTCCTAAAAATGTGGTCTGTGTTTTTCCTGTTCTCCATTGTCCAGACCACGTTTTTGGTTTGGGTAAGCAGATTGATCTGGCAGTGTGATACATTCTGACTAATTTTTCTGGCATCTCTATGATCATGATTTCCTAGTGTTATCCTTGACTTGTCGTCAGTGACAGAAATTTGAAGGCAACTTGTTCTTCAAAGTGTTCTACACACAAAAAATATTTTTCTCTTTTTCTAATCTCTAAAGCTCTTATTAAGGATAGACTTGTAAAATGGATTTGACTGTATGCAAGGCTGTGTATAAAAGACCTTCCCTCTTGCTTATCTGTTCCTCAGCATTTCTCACGTGTGTTGTTTGGGATTTTGATCCTAAAAAGATTAGATGGGATTAATATTTTGTTTTCCTTTCAACCATGTAAATATTGAGTGGCAAAAATGAAACAAAATCCTCATTCCTATTAAAATACAGCAGAACTTAATAGAATCTTAGAAAATAACCTTAAGAGTTTTTTTTTTTTTCTGTGAAAGGTTAACTAAATATGGCCCCAGTTCTGCAAAGGATTACTCATGTTTAATTTTACATCTCGTGCATTGACTTTCAATGGCATACTGCATAAAAGAGTCTCGCTTAGTCTTTTGAGATCATGGTCTAAATGACCGTACAACATGATGCTCCACATACCATTAAACTCAGCCGTCTTGCCAGAGAATTTCCTCTCATACCTCTGGTTACGTGACTCTCTGTCACTTACAAATCTTTCTCTTGTTCTAAGGTCGACTGATGACACTGCTTTTATGTTTCACCTGCAGGTAAGCTGGTGCCTCTTTCTCCATCACTGAATTTTTAACAGATTATCCTTTTTTTTTTTTTTAACTACAACCATCAACCCCATCCAGAAAGATTATAGAATGCACCCCAATATTAGGATTTAGGAGAAAGAAAATACATAAAAAGTTTTTCTTCCTGAATTAGAAAGAAAAATGTAATATTAAGAAAGCCTTGAAGACTTTCTGAGTATTTTTTTTTAATGTTGCTTTACTACTCCTTGACAGATAAACATAACTCTAAGAAAACTGCAATTCTGGATCATAACAGTAGTCTGGTCCCCGGGTACATCAAATGTAAATAAATCTGGGGGGAAAAAAGCTACCAAGCCCAAGCTAACCAGCCAGTGTTGCCAGAGGCAACTGAATTAACTAGGAAGAAATAAATTAATTGCGTATTTACAGTCACTGCAAGTATTGTTTTAAGATTTCCTTTAAAATGGCAATAATTTTTTATTTCAGAAAGAGCTTCTCTTTTGCCCAGTTTTGATGCTAAAGCAGCAAGCAGTTAACTAGCCTGATTGCTTAAATGTAATTTGAGAGGCCAGTAGAGAGTAGCAGGGTCATAAACTCCATCCCCTGGTTCCCTTGGAATAACTGTCCTCTTCTGAACAGTGAGAGAACAGATACAAATGTGCACACAGATACCCTGACACTCTGAAGGGAGTGGAGTTTTCAGCAGTGTGTGTGGCTCTGGCTATACAAATACGGCACACTTGCAGTGCCTCGTGTGAGGAAATGTAGAGGCACACAAAACCACACATGAAGCAGGAGTATCTGGATCCAGAAGCTGCTGTGATGCAACTTCTACATCTGGTTTCACAACAGTTGAAGCCAAAGTATTCCATGGTCCTCCACCCCCAGTTACCCATTCCTGTCCTCTTGCTCAGAGTGGCATCGGTGCTCCAACCAGCAGCCAGCTCTAAGCTGGTGGTAAACTGTAGCCAAACCATGAAGTGAATAGTTCTTCAGTTGTTCATAACATGATAATATTTGCTGTTAATCTCTGCTAGAAACCTATTGCAATGCTGTTGTTCTAGTATAGGATCTTTGTGAGTAAGGAATATATGAAAATATGTGATTCAGCACCACTAGGGCTTTGCTTTCTGTGCAAGTGTCCAGGATGCTTCTAATACACATGGAATAGAGTGAGCTGTGGGTCCTGTGGTCAGGAAGTACCTGAAAACAGCTCTATTGGAAGTAACAGTCTGCATAGGTTTCCTTTCAGTACAAGGGCTGATGCCACCACAGTGGTCGCATCTGCTCGGGGCCAGTGCTGCATGTATAGAAAGTGTATAGGCACTTACAAAGGTATGAAATAGGTACAAAATCCAGAAAAGAAGGCACCTTGCTTTTATTTTGCAAGGAATTTTCTGTATATTACCGAGTCCAGAGGCCTGATCTTTCTCCTCAAGTTGTGCACCTCTTGAGATTTCTGTCACAGGGCTGAGCAGGAATCGCTGCTATTCTTGGCTAAGCTGGACAGTGGATTTTGAGAGCAAGGTTAAAGCTGGCTGGTTTTTTTTTGTTACTGTTGTTTTGGGATTTTTGTTGTGGTTGGTTGGCTTGGTTGTTTTTTTCTTGTTTTGTTTCGTTTTTTTATCACCAGCACACAAACTGATGATCCATGTTCTTAATGGGGCATAGGCCTTCTAGAAGTGCTGGACATTGGTTCCTGTGGAACAGGAGCACCTTTATCCTGGTGCTGGTGCTTTTGGAAGTGCTAAACCACAGTTTAGACTGTGAGGGTAAGGAAATTCCTGGACAGCACATGCTGTACTTGATCATTAGGATTTTGAATGTTTTGGTACATTTCTGTAATTTGAACAGTTGACACTGAAGGGAAAATCTCTTTGATGAAAGATGGCACAAAAATGTACCCTTATTTCTGATTGTGTTCTCCCTCACTTGTGTGGGGACACTCTGATAATGTCATTTTTTTTTTCCAGCATGCTCTTTTTCTTTTTAGCTGGCCTTTTTATTCTAGCAAAAGCTGTGTCCTGTAGCCCTAAAATCTCCCTCCTTTTTATTATGCACATTTCCAAATATGTTTAATTCCAAATATGTTTAATTCCAGCAGTGCATGTTTGAGCTTTGGTTTATGAAATCAGTCAGATGAAGTGGGGGTGCCTGATGGTAGTGACAGAGACACTTGGAACAGCTGACAGAGATCATTATAAAAAGGTGCAAGAAAAAAGGGATTCAAAGACTCAAAATCATCTATAGCGTAAGCCCAAGTTTGCTTTCCCCACAGTGCAGCTCAGAATAAATTTGATTAGAGGCAGAATGGCTGGTGAGGGCTCTTACACAAGTTTGTAATACCAGGCACAATCAGGCTTCTAATAGCCTAAGGGATGGCTGTGTTGGAAAGCTAATTTGGATTAATGCAGGGTCTGAATTTAAAGCAGGGCTAGGTATTTCTGAATAACTGTATTCTTATTCCAGAATAAAAGTGTCCACACGTGAAGTTATTCAGAAACAGCTATTTTGGCATAATCTATTTGTATCCAAGTCTTAAATCCCTGCCTGTAGGCTGCTAGTGGAGAAACAAAGAATGGTATCAGCTAATAGGATCTCTTAAAATCTCTTCCTTCCAAAACCTGTAAAAAAACTTCCCAAAATATAACATTCTGATTTTACTGTGTATATCTTGACTTTATTTTTTCTCAACTGGAAAGAAGTCTTTTTAATTAAGAAAAGGATTAGCCCATGCGGCTTAAATAATTTCTATGTGCTCATCATTTTGTTAGCCGTGATTAAAAAGAAGTCTTTCATTTTTCAAATCTTTCATGTAATATTGGCTTCTAAGCATTTTTGGGTGTAGAGTAAAAATACAGAAGTCTAGTCAAGGGAGAAAGGGCTAAGGGTACTCCACTGATAGAAATGGGCAAAGATTTTGCAGTGAAGCCCTAGAAGAAACTTGGGCATGTCCTGTCTTTGTACTTTCTGCCAGCATATGAATCCTTACACATAGGTAATTCATTTCAGGTTTGCAGGTCAGGTTTTTGCACTCTTTGCAAGGTGTCAGAGTGCAGGGTATGTGTGTGCGCAAGGGCATTCCTGACCTGGCTTTGTACATGTGATTTTTGGAAATCAAGTTGCCTCTGCTTGGTATAAGTTGCAAGAGACTCGCCTGTGCCATTTGAAGCCAATTGTCATCGCTGCCAAATGTAATGCCTCTTCAGTGCAACCTTCTCTACCTGTAGCTCCAGGATTGGCAAGATCAAGCTTTGTGTTTAACTTTCATGATTGCTGTTCTTTCTTTCTGTTTGCGTGTAGGGCTGATGTCTTGTATCCAAGTTGAGCTAGGGTAGGTCTGCATAACCGAACATCAAACCACAAATTTGCAGCTTCTCTGCAGAAATGTTTGATAGCATCTGTGATATAAAGGTAGCAAGATACTTGAAAACTTCTTTTTATAGCAATTGAAATTATATCTGTTGAAAAATATAGTTGGTTTTAGGATAACTTATGTGTTTCCACTCAGAATAAACACTGGCAGGATGTAGAAGACATGTTGTAATATAGCCAGTATAATGAGCTATTATACTACTGATACTGCAGTTTGGTTTGATGGAAATCTGTTACTGAGTACCCAGATGTGTTCTTAGATGTGTCTGGCAGCATGTTGCCCAGGCATGCAGTGGTGCATTCATGTGGAGCCCCCTTGAAATCAAACCACCTCTGGAAGGAGTTAACGATCTGCTGCATCCTCTGAATTACAGGACCCAGTCTCTTATTCTGGAATGCATTTGGGCTGTGACGGGGACTCACACTCAGGCCTTGGTTGTGTCTTGCAGCTATAACACCTGCTTTTCAGCTGTGCCAGCTGGTGCATGTGCCAGATTTATTACCCCTATATTTTTTTTTTCTTTTTAGCAAATATATAAATGTGCTTTATAAGTTGCCAATAAATTAAATATTTTGTGTGGTTCTTGGCTGTTATCCCCAGTCCTGCCAAAGCTTACTGTATAACCTGGAAACATTAGCATGGCAGTGTTGTTACCTTGCAGACCACCTACTGAGTTCACTGAAATAACAACAAAAAAATACATTAGAATGCACAGAATAATTCCAAAAGCACATGTAGTCAGGGTGCTTACATTTGTGATACCTGAGTTAGTGTGCTGTGAAATGCGAGAGTGCAAAGTAGGGTTATATGGCACACAATTCTCTGAATATATCTGTGAACCGATTCTGTAAGTGGAAATAAATTTTTTTTCCGGCTTGAAGTTTTAATTCTTGCCCCTTTTTAAAGATGCTATTGGTATCGTAAGATTAGGTTGTTTATTGAGGGTAGAGTACGATAGTTATTTTTGCTTTTCCAAAAGTCAATTACATAAGTTGGTTCCAGTCCCTTGCTAAATAACGTTTTTCTTTCAGCATTAATTTTAATGTTTAAATAGTGTGTGCATTTTCTTACGGCTGCATAAAGATATGTATAAGTAGAAGGCTACTTTGGTTGGGAAGATCCAATGCTCAGTGAAGCCTTTCGCATATATAGAATACTGAATATCTAAACCATTATTTAGCATCAGAATCAGTTATGGTTGTCTGACTGATGGACAATCTTTTCTTGACCCAGTCTCTTTGCAAGTGACCTATACTGTCTAGACAGTTGCATATTATTTATACATTCATTTCAGATTTATAGTTCTTTTAAATAAAGTCGAGGGTGTTAGTTTGCCGGTGACTTTGTATCCATATCAGTACTTGAAACAGGCTGGAATAAAACCAGACGCTTAGAACTAGCAACATGGTCCCTTTCCATTGCTGTCTGTTTGCTGGTTCACCCTTCACCACTCCTCTTTCACTTCCCTCCCATCTCTATTTCTCCCTCTCCACCCAAAAAAAGGAGGAGGGGAAAAAACCAAAAAAAAGTCTGACACGCAAGAAAGACACTGTAAAATCTGCTGATTTCAGAGAGTGAAGATCAATTCTGCTTGATCCAGTTGGCTGGGGAATCATTAAAAAAAGATTTGCATCCAGTTTTCAAGTCTAAAATGCTAGGACTAAAATAATGAACAGCTCTGTGGAGCTGTTTCCTAAAGGGTGGGTAGAAAGGAGGTCGTGTTAAACCAGGTCTGGATGCACCGTATGCAAGACATCATTCCTCAAAGGCAGTATGTACGAGCCCTTTGTAATGTGTGGATTTCTTTCCAGATTCATACTCTTGACTCCTTTAGGGGTAAGGCAAAAAAAGGACTTGAAATAATGTGCTGCTGCTGTGGTTAAATTCTGGGTTTGAGACTTGCAGCTGCTAGCTGGGTCCTTGCAATGACTGACGGTATGCGTTCCCATTATACTGAAGATTATGATGACACAACATATGAAATTCACATCTACTTTTAGACTACTCATTTATGAAAACTTTGTCAACTGTACTCTTTTCGGCAATGTGATTGATGTACGTATTTTTTAGGTGTGTAGAAATAGAAGCATGCACACACATCTACATGCGGCAACAGATAGATTATCATATTCTGTCAGGGAATCTATACTGGCTTGTTTTGAGATGAAGGTTATGCTGGCGTAATTTAGAGCTGGAGGAGCAATAAATTCTTTCCACCTCCTCCCTTCTTATGCAAATGGCAGATTTTTTTAGAAAGGGCAGTAAAAGTCTGAGACTAGTTGTCTCCAGTGTGTTCCCAACATCTTTTAATGCATGAATAATCACAATAACAGTTATAAAGGCATTGTTCTCAAATGGCACTGACAAGCAAGAAGGGTGAGGCAGAAAAAGGCACATCAGAGAGTCTTCAACAGTCAAAGGAAGGAGAGGGCATGCCAGGAGCTTCGTGGAAATATGGCAAGGTGGATAGAGCACAGGGGTGTGTGGGCAGAAGAGCTTGGCATGTGGGAAGATGAAAGGAAGGTGTGCAAGAGAGTAGAAGAGAAAACCAGGGGCAGATGATGGACTTAACCTATAGAAGGCAGGCAGAAATGTAGTGATTCGTCAGCCTCTGGGGAACATGTAAACAGTAGATGAAAATTCATCTTACTGGCCATTTTGGAAAGGGTTTTCAAAATCTGTCTCTTCCTCCACACTTTCTGTTGTTTCATACAAAAGCAACTTAAAAAAATAAATAGTCAAAAAGGCGTTATGAGTTACTGCACACAATCCATTTCAAGTCTTACAATTCAAGTAGTGTCCTACTCAAGCATCTCTGAAGACTTTCTCATACAAATACCTTGATTTTTCATGTCCGTTATAAAAAGACATCCCTCTAATGCCAGATAATTTCACTGAGAAGATCATCCTTAACTCTGGCCTTTATATTTTTGTAGGAAGTACAAGCTGATGATAGACTTTCATTTAAAGATACGATTCCTGTGATGTTGCCCAGAGCTAAGGTAATAGATGAGAAGGTGGTAGTCAACGGAGCAGTAAAATTTTTTAATGCTGTTTATGTACTACCGTTGTTACAGATTTTAGAAGGAGTAAGGTAAGGAAATAGCAAATTAACCACTCACTGAAAAAAAAAAAAGTCTTGGATTTTTAAAATCATAATCCTAAAAAATACATGTTTTCTAGGTACCAGGAAGAAAACGTTTGGGCATTTTCCGTGCTTGTTACTTTGAGTCCCAGAATCTTTCTGTTTAGCTAATACAGTATAAGATTAATTCTCTCACAGCACATTGCCTGGAGTTCAGTGCACATGTTTACTGATGTGTACAGCTCTCAAATAAGTTTAGTGCTTCTTTCACCCACTGTTAGGAAGTATATTTAAAAGAAATTGCCTTTTATAGATTTAAATTACAAAAGTACTGATATCATGCAAAAAGCAGTTCAACTCATGCAAGCATACAAATGTGTGAATCCTAGGGAAGAAGATACCCAGGGCTAATAGGAATGTAAATAGGATTAGCTGCTTGCATTAGTGTCTGAAATACAATTTTAAATGCTTGCTGACCGGTTATTCTTACATATATATGTGTATATATGTCTATATAAATATTTATATATGTACATATCTGTGTATATATGTATGTATCCCCCCCCCACCCCCCCAACAAAAAAAAAATATACCTTGCTAGTACTTGGGGAAAAAAAATGTGGTGGTTGTTTTTCTTTCCTAAACAGGAAGACTTTCAAAGGAGGTTACTTAATGACAGCTGTGTTAATGATGGAATCTAATATATAATTAGACATAGAAGGTTTATACTGTTATATGAAATATTAACCCAAAATGAGGACAGATAGCCATCCTTTCCATATCCATCCAAGTGCAATAGTAATTTTTAGACCCAGTCTTCTCACTGAATCATGAACAATGACAACCACCAGATTTTCTGTAAGCTCACAAAAAGAACAGTTTTCAGTTAATGGTACCACTAAAGCTGCATAGATCAATGTACAAGGCATTTCTTCAGAGATTTCAGTCCCCTATGTCATGGCTTCTGCAGCAGAGCAAGTCTTCTGAGCAGCCTTAGTGGTAGTATAGGGAATTTAGTTTTGTTATTACTTATGTTAAACTGATAGAAGTATGTGGTTTATAAGAAGCCTGAAAAAATCAGTTATCTGACATACACTTGTACTTGAAATAGGGTAGATGCCAAAGGAATAGGGCAGATACTGTGTTCCTCAAAATGTTTAATCTTCTTGCTGTTTCTGCTTGCTAATAGAAATGGTAATGCTTTTCCTAGAAATAACCAGACAGACTGGCAAATTGTTTAGTTTAAGTGACAGCTGAATAGAGATAATGTCATCTTCTTTCCCATGTGTAGTAAATATGTTCAAATGGTGCCATAATAATTGTACGTGAGCTTGTAGAGAAGAAAGAGTCCTAATTAAGGTACCTGTGTGCCCTGTCAAACTGGGCAAACAGTTGTCAGAAGACACAACGCTGCATACCTGAAGTGTGATGTCAGAGTGATAATTGCTCAACCAGAAAAGTTTGTATTTTCTAAAAATATTTATTTATTTCTAAATAAATTTATAAAACTGTACTGTTGCGTAGAGGGGCCTGTAAAGAGTGATGCTGTGGCTTCTGTTTTGATAATCTCCATATTGCTATAGGCTTTGTGTCGAACATGGGAAATCAAAATTAATTATACAGAGTAAACAGTTTGGCAAAATATGAGACACACCCCCCTCCTCCCAACACCCTCCCAATTTTCAGTTAGACTACTTTTATTTTAACATGAAGTAAAGCATTCCAATTTCTTTGTTTGGTGACAGCATTTTTAATTCACAAAGCTTTTTTATTGATGTATAAAATAACCTCCAAGCCTTCCAAAAACACAGCAAAGATTTGTTTTACGTAGAAAATTTTTTTCTTCTTTGTCCAAAAATCAAATACATACATAGCCCCCCAAAATCTGTGTAGGCTGAGCATACCAGATTTTTTTTTTTTATAGCATTCGGTGAAACAAAGAAACAAAAAAGGCATTTTGCAATCCTAAGCAGAGGGTTGAGTGTGAGTCGATGAAGCAGGGCAAACCTGTACTTTAACTGTATATTCCATGAAGTCTAAGGTGGTGGTCCCCAGTCTTGTGAGGCCATCAGCTCTTGTTCTGCACAAGTGTTGGGAAGTGATGTATTTGTAACATTTCTCTGTGGCCACATGGGCTGTGGTCTGGGAGTCAGTGATCCTGCTCTTGGTCATTGTATAGAGTAGGACTGGGTTTGGCTTTTTGAAGTAGCACTTCCCTTCATGGACTTATTTTAAACCTGAAGTCTGCAGCTACTCTTGAATCAATGAGGAACAGACCAGTAATGGTCACATTCTGCTCTGACTTCTCATCTTCATTCTTGCATTTAGCACAGAAATGACCATTCCTTGGAAAATCTCGTCAGGAGTGAGCTGGCTGAAGGAGTCCCATGTTCTTATGTCACTAAACCCTTTAAAAATCGACCTTGATGTTTAAATGGCTCTGAAGTTTCTTGGCCTGGGTGTGGTCTCGCAGCACTGCAAGTCAGGAGCTGCAGCACCGAAGTCAGTAGGTTTACACCAGTGGGACCAGCAGGTCCCTCATGCACGCACATGTGAATTAAGCAAGCAAGACTTGCCCTCTGTTGTGGGATACCAGCTTCCTTTGCTGTCCCATTAATTTTCTTGGATAATGCATCCTATTGTAAATAGATCAATTGCCAGCATTATGTAACGTAAAGAAAGAGACCTCGCTACATTGTTTTTCTGTAATTATACAAAAATAAAATGAGTGCATAAATGAGACTAGAAAAGAGCTCTGAGTGTTTACAGAAATAAAAATAAATGAGTGTTTTTTAAATTAATATTTTCAAATGTTCAGGTTGAATTAATTTGAGAAATATGAATATGTATTGGTAGTGTTAATTCTTTGGGGTTTTGAAAATTCTTACAACCACATAATTAAATGAGTGCCTTCAGAAATACTGATAAAACCCATTGCCATTCAAATATCCATACAAGACAACAGGGGCTGTAAGCTGTAGGCTTTAGAGATTAGTTTGGCCATGGGCCAGTATTTATCACAACATTTCCATCTTAGAAGATAAAATTTAATCATTTTTATTTAAATATAAATCAAAATTAATACAGGTTTTTTAAAAAATGAATGTATAACCTAATCACAATATCTTTATTTTAGAGATGCTTCCCTCTATTGTCTCTATTCAAAGGAGCAATGCTGGCTTTGTTGTGCTGCTTTTCTTTCAGATATTTTTTTTTTCTTCTACAAGGGTGCAAAAGGAAGGGGCGGTTGACCCAAATACAGTCCTATATCCTAATTTTGCCAAGATCAAAGGCATTTCTAGCTTTTTATGTGCTGCCTATTGGTGAAGTCTAAAAACACTGTGTTTAGGCATTTTTATACTTCCCAGATACAAACACAGCCAGCCCAGAATTAGGCTTTTGCAGTGGTTCGTTCTGTCAGCGCCATCTCCGTGCAGTAATACCCGCTACCTGCATACCCTCGTCCATGCCATAATCGAAATATTTGCCTGAGGTGCCCTAGCTCTGCCTTATCAACTGTGCATTGCTGAACTTGTGCACATGCACAATTAGTAATTATGTGGTGGGGTTTTTTCTTATGTAAAAAAAAAAATAAAAATTCTAAAATAAGCTGGTGTTTTTGAGACAAACCTTGAAAAAATTTAACCACCTGATTTTTCCTGGGAGATTATGGCCAACATGCTCAGGAGGCATGGTTGGTGTGGTTGTGTTTATTGATGGCAGTTAGCTGGCTGAAGAAAAGTGCTCCTCTTAAAGAGTGGAAAAAAAAAGAGATTGGACTTTATTTGCAGCAGCCACCAATCTATATGAAGCTTTCTCAACCATATACATACGTTGTAGCTGTCTAGGGAAGACAGTGAGCTTAGTGTACTAGTTCTTCCTCACCATATTGCAGTTCTCCTGGTGTTACACTGACTTTTGCATTCCTGGTATTAGAAATGAGCTGTCCTACCTGCTTTTTGTCTGCTTTGGATGGTGGTACGGCTTTGTAAAGCATATATAATGTTTGTTTCAATTGAGCCAATGAAATGGCCATTATTAAAGTGTAGCTAATTCTAAGCAAAGACTGGGAATCCTCACAGGGAGAAAATTTCAAAACACTGGAGGGTTGAGGAAACCTCTAGCCAACTTGCTGGGATTGTTCTGGGAGCATAATTCTGCTAACAAGCAATGTGCAGCTGGGATCAGTGGAAATGCTGCCTCAGGATCCCTGCTTATACCATTCCTTCAGATTGAACGAGTGAGCACAACCGCTTGCCTACGCAGCAGGCTCTAAAAGCAGCTTTCTATATTAGGCTTTGATATAAATGTGTCTATGCACTTAAAAAAAAAAAAAAAAAAAAAACCAAACCAACCAAAAAAACCCAAACAACTTACATGAATACTTAATAACATGTTAATTTTGTCTGTAATGACAGAGCCCTTGTGTTAGAGTACAAACAACCAAAGCTGGTCTTGCAGTGTCCTTCATCAGCTAGAGATCACTGCTATAAACTTCCTCCAGAGAAAGAAGTAGAACTGTTCTTTCTCAGCCAAATTTCTCATGGTCAGATGCAGTTTACCTTCCTTACTTTAATACAGAAGGAAGTCCAGTCATATTCCCCAGGTTCATATTGGAATAACATTAATATCTTCAGAATGTAAACTGCTTGTTATTTTCGTATTCAGAATTTTCTGCTATAGGTGTCTGTTCAGTTGTTTTGCTTCTGTACAGAATAGAATAATATACAGGTCATCTCATGGAAAAAGATCAGTTATTCAGAAAATTGTTAGATTGCTTAATGATGGTAATATATATTATTATATACAAATATGCGCACATACGATGTCAAGCATAGTTTACATATCTCAGCATCAGCTGCATAAATGAATTGAATGTTTGCTGTGATAAATTGTAGCTCCCACTCTCTCCTGTTTCTTCACCAAACACAGACGAATTCAAAGCAGAGTTGAAGGTGGATCTATTTCTTCAGCTTCAATGGATTTCCGTGCTTGTTTTGCAGCAGCTCTTGAATACTAAAAGGTAGTTGCTGAGCTCACGGTTCTTGACCTAAGGCTATGTTGGTATTAGTTGTTATAACCCTTTAGCGATTCAGACTAAGTGGGGCACTTCATTAGCTCCAGTTAAAGACAAAACAAAAATGTTTGTTTAAACTAGAAGATCTTAAAGCTGTGTTTCTTTCACACCATTTAGAAGATTTCCCACAAGCTTTGCCCTTGGGGTTGTCTTCAAAAACCAACATTTTTTCAGGTGCTCTACAAACTGAGACTGGCTTTCCAGTAACCTCTTCCTCACTCTTAACCCCCACAGTGTCTGTGCATGTTGTATCTGAACCACATTGGCTACATGGCATTTATTTTTCAGACTTCCTGGGGGCAGTATCATACTGCACAAAGTATATTTCATCCAGTGTTGAGTGAGACTGATTTCCGGTTAAACACTGGTATAAGTATAAACCAGGTACTCAGAATGGTGCTTTGATGTACATCATCTCACTGAATTTTGGATATTGTGTTCTCTCTGTTATTTTATTGCACATCAAGTGACCCTTGTGAAAATAGAGAGCTATCAGGGGCAGGCTGGCGAAGTGTCTTTTTAGTTATGTTTATCCACAGCATCCCCCTTTGATTTGTACTTGTAGGTATCTCACCTTGGCACTGATGGGCCATGTCCTTTATACGTATCAAGACTGATTTGCAGAAAAGTTACTCTGTGTGTAAACCGTGGTGAATGAAACTCTGGCTGAATAGTGACTTTGAGGGAGAGCAGAGGACTGAGGAGCTTATCAAGTAAAGCCAAGGGAAAATATTCCATGGCAAACCTGTGAGCTGTATCTTAGGGGCTGCCTGTAGGTATGAGGACAATACATACTACGTAGTGTAACAGGCCAGAAACAAGGCTTGCATAGTTGGACGGGCATGGGGGGTAAAACTGGTGGTTTGGTTTGATGAGTTTTTGTTCCCTGATAGGGGAACTTCAGCAACCTGAAAAACAAATTCAGAACTGAAGGCTCATATGCTTTTCTTGAAGGTCCAGAGAAAAATGACAGTTATTGAAAACTATCCATTTGTCTTCAGGGTGAATGTTTCTACTACCTGGCACAAATGCCTTCCCATAGTGTAGAAATCATGTTACATTCTTTGGTGCCCACTATGATTAATCAAGCTGCTTGTGTTTCAACATGTTGTAAAACGAGGTGCTCCATCAAGACAAGAAATAGCTATTGTTTAAACAACTCCTCCAGCATCCTGCTGTTTGATTCTTAGATAACAATATTATGGGATTTTGGAAAAGCTTTGCCTATCAGGTTTACTCGAGAGTTTTTTAAAGGAGTAAATCAGAATCTTAAAAAGCTATGGATGTGGGAAAATAGAGTTGTATTTTAAGACAACAAAGTCCTAAGAGTATATGAAAAAACAGTGATTCTTCTGTATGTGATTTACATCAAATGTAATGAAGCCACTGCAAACCTTGCTGCCTATTACATGTCTCATGCTGAGCTGGGGCTGCAGGTCCTGTAGGATATGTTGGGAATTGTAGTGTGGTGTATCATTGATTTTTCTGCATCTTGAGACATTCTTTAATGGTGTCACTTCTTACACAGTTGCCTGTCAACAAAATCAAAACATGTAGACAATGGTTCCGTATGTTTTCTAGGATCAGTAGGAATGTTCACAGTAGCATCTTAGTTTTTTCTTTACTCTTTGAAAACTTTGCTAGTTTAAAGTTGCTGCTGGGGTGATGGAGAAGGTGCAAGCATGATTTATATTTTAAACATTCTTTTGACGACATTTAGTAAATTATTGGGTTGATAGCCCATCAAAATGTGTGTGAAGTCTGTGTGTCTGCATGTCTAAGCATGCATGTGTATTTTTGTGGAAATGTTCTGTGTCTAAGGATGCACTGAAATGATCAGTCAAATCTGAAATGAAAAATAGTAAACCACTGAGGTCTTTTTATTTGCCTGATGTTTCTGATCCTTTGGGGATTCACTGGGGTCACGTTGAGAAGCTTTTCCTCACAAGACTAAGCTTTTATCGTTTTTACTTATTTATTTATTTTAATTTTCTTTTTTTTAAAGAAACACCTCCCTCTCCCCCTGAAAAAAATAAAACAAAAGAAAAAAATAAGCTTATCTAATTGCATGCCTCCAGGAACTGGGGCTTTAAATGAAACCCCAGGTATCTCCAGATTTGTCCTAAGAAACCAGCTGCCAGCAACACCAGGTGGTGTTGTAACAATCTACATTATTATGATTACTAAAAAGAAAAATATTGGCCAGAACATCCACAGAAATGTACTGAATAGTAATAAAAAAGTGAATAATAATTTAAATGCTTTTCAGCTGTTCAATAAGGCCAACAGATGTAGTAACACATACTTGAGAGCATGTTATGTACTTTAAATAGAGAAGTTTAGAAGTATCATCTCATCATAGATATAAAAGAAAGCGACAGAGTTAATAGGCTTATTTCAAAAGGTAAAATTTTAAGGAATAGTATAAGAGCTGGCCTGACCAAGTCCTGGGAGCTGCAATAAGCTACACTGTATTGGGGAAGACCTACTACACCAAGGTAAGCGGTTTCATGAAACAAAGATTCCTGAGATGTAGTTAAATAAAAGATTTTTGAGAAGTTGCCAAACTGTTAAAGGCACATAACACTGGAGCGTTTGCGCAGGCAAGAAAGCAAATGATAGCCAAAGGTGAAATGTTTAATGGAGAATACCTTGTAAGTTTTCATATGGCATCAAAACCTGTGATGCGACCTGGTTGAAATGCAGGAAGCACAACTTGGAATTGGTGAGAAGGCTGAAATTTTGGTGTGAAGAATTGTAACTAGCATCAGTCAAATGGCAATGCATCAAAAGGCACCCAAATCCTTATGTTAAGGTGTAGGTGCTACCACTGCTTTAGTGAAAAAGCAAAGAAAAACTCTGTGAATGATTTGCTGCAATCAACTATTTGTACAGATGGAAGTTAAAATCTTCTTGCACGTGTTAATAATATGTGATCATATTTAGTAGCAGCCCTTATAGCATTGAATCAGAAACTTGGGCTCCCAAGCTGGAGCACTGTCTGTGGCGCTACATGGTGAAGGCTTTTGCCCAGGAGGGCAGTGGTTGGGTCAGTGTGTTCTCAGGTCTCTTCCTCATTTCCCTTGTCAGTGCTTTTCTCGCCTTCCCCTGACTTTTTGTTTTCATCCGTCTCTCTTCTTCCACCAGTCCCACAATTCGTGAGCATGCCCTGTGTTCCTCCCTCCTCCTACTGTATGCTCCTCTGTGATGGTGTCTATCACCTGGCTTTGTTGTATCTGATTTGGTGATTTTTCTGACTGTGAAGATTCACATTTCTGGCCCTGATGTAAGGGGAGGATCTCCAGGTACTCTTCCTCCATGGCTAGTGTTAGGCTGTTAGTGTAGGCTGTTCAGTGTTGGCTGTTACCAACCTATTTTATTGCTTCCCTAGATTCTCCCAGCAGTAGGAAGGGCTAAGAGCGACTAGGAATGGGCTCCCAAGAGCCTGAAGCCTGTAACGATACTGTAGGACTACAAAGCTAACTAGAATTCATGGTGTACCAAGTCTGGATAAGGTTTTAATCCGCCCAGTGATGCCTCAGGGTTGTGGCTGCTTGGTTTCCCTTTCCTTCTCAATATAATGCTGTGTTATGTGTTCTTGGACCAGAAGCAAAAAGTAACGTGGACACAGTTTGAAATCGGTGGGATCACAATCACAGAATGGTTTGGGTTGGAAGGGACCTTTCAAAGTCATCTATTCCAACCCCTCTGCGGGGAGCGGGATCCTAAGAACAGAGAGCTAGTTTGCTTGCAGGGAGAGGAGCAGAATCTGTCCCTTACTGACATCAGCAGAAATGCAATTGCTGACAAAGGTGCCTTCAGCCAGGGGGTCAAGATTTCGTTCCAGGTGTTTGCCCACCCACGTGTGCAGTAGTATCTCTAGCAGTGAAGTCCTCTACATCCTATCCCTATCCAGGATATTCATAAAATACAGGAGACATTAACGTAGCTTTAAAAACAAGTTTTATATATATGCAGTTACATAGAAAAGCTATGTATTTCCTATGCTAGTTAAATGTATATACAGGAAATGCTTCTTGAAGTCTGAAAAGCTGTCTTCTACCTACAAGAACCAAACATACTCCAAGTTAATGCCAATAAATCACAGATTCTGCCCTTTAACCAACACTATCCTTATTCCCTGGAAAGGGGTGAGTTCAGGCTGAAGCATCAGTCCTGATTTTCTGCCCTGCCTTCAAATTTCCATACATTTTGAATTTGTCATACATTTAGCATTACTTCAATGTGTTTCTTGTGTGTGGTTGAATGCAAAGAGCAGGAGGTCACGAGAGGCATCACCTTGTTATATCCAGAGGTCAAAGCTAAGAGAGTGTCAGTTTCCATTTTAGGCTTTTGTGGCATAGTTGACATTATATATACTCTTAGGTATGCAATGCAAATCACATTCCTGCAAGCTAATTATAGGATAAATGTAGCCACTTAACTAGGCAGCAGGCATGTCATCTCAGCATGGAGCTATCATATTATATACATTTGCTGTCTACTGTATAATTAACAGGATAAAAATATTACTGCCAGATACCATAAAAAAAAATTAACACTATCTTAATTGTCTTTTCAGCTCAGGTATAGCCTATTACCATTTCAAAAAAGACCTTCTCTAATACACTAGAATTTTAAACTTCATTTGCTGAAGATGCCATTAATCCCTTTTCACACTTTGATCTGCCATTGTGATACCTTTGGACTTCGACTTTTCTGTTTTGCTTTTGAACTCTCCTTAAAAACTATTACTGAGATTTAGTGGCTTAAAATTTGAGATTGCTCAGGACTCTGATTTTTTTTTTTTTTAAACTTAGTGACAGTGCATTTGGGTTTTACCATAACAAAGACGTATGCAGCCTGTAATGAGCGTTTGTATAGGGCGCCTTGTTTTCAAGCTTTGGACACCATTCTTGTTTAATCCAAATTTCGAGGTTTTCTAATCTCTCATTTTTAATGTGCATCCTTTAACATTCACTGCTGTCTCGTACAAGGCTATAAATGAGTGGAGTTTTTGAAAGTTTCATCCTCATTCTAAGTAGAGTATGTGTTCGTATTTGTGTAATATTTTGATGAAAAGTGGCTGTGATTCCTCCCCCTCCTTGTAAAACTGCTGTAATCTCTCTGTGATCCGAATGCAGCATCACTGCTGGTGTTATCTGCAGTTTGTAACACTCATGTGAAACTGCTGGGAATCTCTAGAATCTGAATGCTGCTTTTGCCACTTGGTATTGATTCTATAATGGCTCACATTCAGAAAACATTAAGAATACCTGTTTATTTTTAGGTCTTTGTGGCAGTAATTGAAGCTGAGAACTTTAATTAATTTAATGAATTGCTCCTGAATTATTTGCTACAGCAGTTTGGAAATTGCTTCTGGTCCTAGAAAATATACTTGTCTTACAGACCTGTAAAACCCAGTAACTGGAGAAAAGATTGAGATAAATGTAGCACCATTTAATCTAGCCAGGCTTTCTCTGTTATTTCTGTTGCACAAGGTCTGTAGGAATCTTAGGTAGTTCTTGCATATTTGCTTAAATGTTGACATTGGTAATGACACACATGGCTAACAGATTTTCCACATGTTTTCCTCCCTGGATGACATCTTCCTACTCCATCAGGACTCAAAGTCTGATTGTGGAGGCTGTTGATTGATTGCTTAGAGCACATGAGGTTTGGGGAAAACACAAGAATGACAGTTTATATAAATATCCTAATGCGACACATTTTTCTAGGTTTACCCTAACTTTTATTTTTCTCTGACCTAGAAATGATTTTTAGGTGTACAAAAACCCACAGATACTTTAGAAACACAGTTGACTCACTCAGACATCTTGTTAGCATTTTGTACTTAATTGCTTCTTTCTCTGCTTACCCAGGGGGGAATTGTACATGCCAAGATGGAGCTCTACTAGATCTAATAGGAGAAAAAAAGAAAAGGAAATAATGACTAGTCTTCCAAATCGTTCTTAGTGCTCCAGGAGATGAGAGGGGGTGCTTTTCCCTGGCAGTGAAACCCAGAAAGGTGTAACTGGCTCATCTAGTGTCTCTTAAATTTTCAGTTTAGGAGTGGTATTTTTACGACACTCCATCTTTTTACATGAAGAGCCCATTTTAAGCACTGTATAAGTTATTTGTGGAAAAAGTAGCTACTATTTGTAGAAGTCGTTTTAAAAAGAATTTTGTTAACCCTGAAAGCATTGCTGCTTTGTGTGAACCTCTGGAAAAATGAAGATAGTTTTATGACAGCCTCTTTTCTCTATGAAGACCAAAGGGCAGCCTAGTATTATACGTATGGATACGGCTTTACTAGTGAATTGCCAAAAGTGTTCTTTAGCAAATAAGAGACCTCCAAGAAGATGTTTGCATATTTACATATAAATCCACAGAGGGATATATGAATACGCCACGCTGATACCTGTCTTGCTAAAGCTATGGAAGGGAGTAATAGTATTTTTTTCATGCTGAGCTACTTGCACACAGAAGTGATTAGTGGATTTCCAGATATATGGAAGTGCGAAATGACCATATTTTAAAGGATTTTTTTTCCAGGACCAGAGGGAAGTGCCAGTCTTGGCAACATGTCCTGCAAATGTAGCTATTTTTCTCAGAAGGGGCGCAGAAGGAGTTTCTTCCCTGTATTCAAGACAGAAAGCAACTAATTTTCTTTTATCAATAGATTTGAAACATAACGCAAGTTTGGAATGTTAACATTTTATACTCCTGTGCCCTAAAAAAGGAAATAATTAAATATCAGAAAGCTGTATTTCCTTATGTGGCCCTTTCAACAATCTTGTCCACAAAATTTTCTACTGATTTTGTTGATAATGCCAAAACTCATCTCCGGGGATAAAATGAAGTAACTGTACTTGAACTGAGCACTCAGACTAGAAGGCACGACAGTGTGAGGGGTGTTTCTCCAGACCATCTACAGTCACTCTGTCTCTTGACTTTTGTGCTGCCAAATTGAAGGATTTGGTTCCCAACATTTTCAGGACTCTCAGACTGGGGCTGTCACAACATTCTTTCACTTCAGGCGCATTCTTCCTCTTCTTGTTTTACTGAATACATTAGAGGGTTTTTAAAGGACAGGGCAACGTTAATCCTAATAGCCTTAGGTTTGAGACTCCATGCTGTTGGCTGATAAACCGGCCTGTCTCCTTCCACACCCAGAACATTTATTCAATTTACTGGCTTTATCTTCCCCAACATCCTCAGTGATTTATCCTTTTAATCTCTCCAAATCAGTTATAGCTACTATTCTTTTAACTATGGTTAAATGTTAGAAAATTCTTTTTGAATTGATGCAGCTCTAGAAAGGTTTTGCCAATCAGTTGTGTGATATCTTGTTCTCAGGATTAAAAATGACCTTGCCTGAAGCATGTTAGAAGATTAAACAGCGGCACTTGGTGCTCCAGGGAGTTAACAGTGGTGTCCAGCTCCTCATTCAACAGTTCTGAGGAGGGTTCCTCAGTTTAACCCCAGGGTCCACAAAACAATCCTTTTGTTGACTGGGCTTCCGGGAGAGGGGAGGAAGAAAGTGACGGTACTCTTCTGAGCTCTATCTGTTTCCAGCAGCAGATGCTACTCGCAGGGGTTTGTGCAGATGTTTTTGATGACATGGTCTCTGCTTGACTCTGCCTTGGCAAGATTCAGCTAAAATCCCTGGGGAGTGAGAGTTAATTTGCTCGGGGTCCCGTCTCCCAGAGGCTTGTAGCAACATCTGAATATATTTTCTTAATTCATAGAAAATGTTCCTGTTTTACAGGTACAAAGTTCCCTTGATGTAGCTTCTGGCTGTTCTCAAACCACTTGTTAGACAAGGCTATAAACTGAAGAGAGTTCCATGTAGCTGTGTTCTGTCCAGAGGCGGATTTACTCGATACCCCAGAACTTTTACAGACATCAACATCAGGGATGCCCAGGCATTACCTTAGAGGTGTCTTTGTTATTCATCTCTGGTTGATTTTCCTATCTCTCTGATGGGATGATATGCTGAAATAACAAATTATGCAAATTTTAAGTGTACCTTATTTGAGGAGCTCTGTAGTCCATTTAGTCAGCTGTTTTTACTGGTCCTGTAATCTGTGCTCGTTCCTATGTTGCTATAAAGGATGAGTCTTGCTTTACATGCAAAAATACTTGAATAGCCGTATTATTGTGATAATAAAAGCATCCCAGGTACATCTTCAGTTAATTTTACTAGGTCTGCAGTGGTCATTTACATTGTAAAATGTATCCTGTATATCTTTGTAAAGGAAGCTAGATGGGCTTAATCCAGCTCTGGTGACCCTGAGAAAAGAGACAAGCTCTGCTTTATTAGTCATGACTATGAGCATGGTTCTCTCTTATCGTGACTTCTGACTGTCTGGTACAATGAAGATTTATAGAAATCTGCGATCAGCTAATCCTCTGTGTTTAAAGGAAGGGTACAGGGATTATATGGTCATTCTCTTACTGTCGTGACCAGGTATCATGGTGGGGGTTATGAGAGTTGATTTTTGGAATGTCTTTGGAAACACTGGAAGCTGTTCTAATAGCACCTTAGCTGTGAATTAAGCTGTCATCACTCGGTGATCACTGCTGTCTTACAGCTATTTTCCAGGCAGTCTGGTTTGCCTACAGATAAGAATGCTCAGCTCTTCTTGATTTTGTTGAGGGCTCTGTGCTTGAAAGTGCCTTCAGAATTAGTAAGGAAGTCGTAACAGGGAGATGGTCATTTGAGAACAGAAAATTTTAAAAGTCTTTTCATATGCCAAAAGAAGGGAAACGAGCTCCCGTGTTGCCATTTACTCCATTGATTCAATAGCTCCCTTCTTCCTCAGATGCTTTCTTAGATACCTCTACAATATGGGGGAAGGCCATCTTTGGTATCTCTTGTTCTAAATGCTCCCTACTAAACAAGCGTATGTGTTTCTTCACAGTTTAAGAAGAATGAAGGTAATAGCTGACAATTTACAGCTTTCTGGAATCAGATAAAGCTTTTTGTTTTAGTCGTATTTGGGCAACCTCAGAGCTTTGTCAGCTGTACAAGAACCTATAGCCACACTTGAAACTGCGTTTCATCACAACTGTTTCCTTCTGCCTGAAGTTCATATTGCAGATGCCTTCTCACTTCATAGTATTTCTTCTAGCAAAAGAACTGCAAAACATTCTGTGAATAGATATTGACTATAAATTATTGGACTTTGTATCTCTAGGCAGGCCTTTGAAGCATAATTCAGTGTAGAAATGAAACATACTGGTACCAAATGTTGCTCATATCTTTTAGGAATATTAATATGGTTAGTACACAGGGAGACAGAGGACTTGGAAACATGCAGATGGTGATCAAATGACAGGAAGAGGAGTCCTAACAGATGAAAAAATAACTAAGTAATCTTATAAGATTTTCTTTTACATCTCAAGGTATATAGAAGTGGGGCTGAGGCTGACATCCTCATTAGAACTGATGATTAGGTAGCACAGCTCAATCTTTATTACAGAGTAAGGAGAGAGACCAGATAGGTTGCTGATCTATGACCTGCTGAGGTCTGTGGATCTATTCTCATTATTGGTGCTACTCATTAAAGGTGTTATGTGTTGGGATCTACTTTACTTCTCACTTAATGAAAGTAGTATGTCGGAGCACGTGTTGCTTGCACAATCTCAAACATTCCATTTCTTTCTCACTTCACAAAGCATACAATTGAAATGAATGATCAACCCCAATTTAACTTGTCTTACAGGAGAATCAGTAAAAGTGGAAGGAAATTTAGTTAGTTAAAGATGGTTTTCTTTAAAAAAAATAATTTAAAAAATCATTTAAAACAATGCAACAAACTGCTTGCAGTAGTATTTTTACAAAATACGAAGGCCAGTTGTAGCATGTGGAGGGGGAATTGATTTCCTCTGGTAGAAGCATATTATGGTTTTTTGTTCAGATACTTGAAATAATTGCCATTTATGTTTTGATTTGTTGATGATTCCTAGATATTTTCTCTGCAGTAGTTCTGATTTACTCCCTTAAATGTTAAAAGACTGGGTAATTAAATGTTATTTTGTGACCTTTGTGTGGCTTAAGGAAAGAGACATGATCTCATGTCAGTTTTGGGCCTTCATAGCCATTTAACTAGAATAATATTATGCAGCTTAGTGCAGTGGATTAATGGCAGCTCCACTAAATGAAAGACGAAGCTGAAGAGGCACGGTGAAACAGCAGTTTCTCAAACTACTGCTGTTTCCAGATATATTGTGTCCATTTCCATACGGATCCCTTTTTCACAGTTTGTTCTTTGTTGTGAAACAACACGAAAGTGCTTGTGTATCCAATGAACTCTTTCTATTTTCTTCAGTACTGATTTTGAAATAGAATCTGTTTATAAATTCATGTTTTATTGCTGTAATTTTTAACAAGCTACTTGCTCCTTCAAAGTTGAATTCTCAAAATGCAAATTCTTCACCTGCGCAATTTAGCAAGGAATGGTGGTAGATTTTACTCTTGACGGGTGAGCATAAGAAACTCCCTTTGTTTCTTTTGTATCACGGAAGCTTATTCTCAAATTCTCCTTGTTGCATTTTTGGGAAATAGCTGTCAAAAATTAACTTTTGCTAATTGTAGCAGCTCTAAATCACAGCAACTGAATGCATGTTTCCCATATGTTCCCAAAACATTCCTCATTGTATAACAAAAGATAAATTGGTGCAAAAAATACATAATGCATGTCTTTTGCAGAAGGTGACAAGCTTTCACTGAGATGATCCTGTCTTGGGTGAATTAGATATTTTTAATTATACACCATAGGCTTCAAATAAAAACGTCAATTTATTTGCAGGAAGGGCGTGATTCTTCTATGTACAAAAGCCACTTTACACACTTTGTTCTTTTCATGTATTTTTTTTTTTTTTTAACAAAAGGTGCCTCAGAATGTGTTGAACTATAACTTTGCATCTACTTAGATGTATTTCTTTCTGGAGTTAAATATATGTTTGCAAGTAATATGAATCAGGCTGTGGAACTGTAGAGCAAAACAGCTGGAGCTGTGGGCACCAAGTCCATGCTGAATGTGTTTCAGTGGGTTCTTACTTGTCCCATGGACTGAATGCCAGATGGACTGGATTGCATTAGGTGTGGGCCTGCAAGGCATCTTCTAGTTTAGTTTCACACAAAAGGGGTCTAGCTTGTGCACTCCACGATGTGATGCAGCACACAGATTGCGGGCTAACTGCTAAAGCACACTAATGATTTGAGCTAAAGCACTGATGTGGTTGTGTCCATAGAGTACATGCATCATGTTCCTGAGCGTAATAAATCCATTATGTGTTGCTGGTGATATTTTTGATAAAAGAAATGTGCCATTTCTTGGTGTGTGTGGAAAAAGCCTGTGACATCATCTCCTGGTGAGACAGAGCATAATTGGTAGGATATTCGTGGAGCTTGCGGAGGGAACTGCTTTAAGAATGGAATTTTCTGCTGTTCACTTAAGTTCTGCACTCTTCTTTCAGTGACACTCCTTCCACTGCTCATCTCAGCTTTGTTATCAGATATTTTCCAGCGTATGGTGTCAGCACAGGTGATTTTGGGGTTAATAACTTCAGATGATAAGCATCAGAATAGTTATGGAGCTAAGATTGTTAAGAATAATAAGCTTTATTATGAATTTTTTTTCCATAAGATCCTGAAGATTCTGTTTCAGGTTTATTTTCCATTTTTCACACTCTTCCTCTTTATTCTTATTAATGACCAGAAACATTATCACTTTTTTTTAACAAATTCTATTAATTGAAATGTGTATGTAATGGGTGGAATAAAAAAAGATCTTGACTTCATCCAGGAGTTCTGCAAATAGTCCTCAATACCAGCCACCCAAAATTACTTGTTTACGCTTGTGCCAATTTATAGCATGTTTTCATTTAACGTGTTGTTAAAGTGACTCTTCCTATCAGAGCGTCATGAGGACTGTGTCACGGCACATCAAAACTAAGAAACTGTGACCCAGATATATATTCTGTTTAAGTTGCTTTTACATGGGTCATTTGAAGGCACTTAAATGTATTCCTGTTTTTTGTCCCTCAGAATCAGGGGCTTTAGATGAAATTGAGAAGATGTATTTACCTTTTGGTTTTCAGGTTCAGTCTCTAAACTGCAGGCAACCATGGCATGGATGTTTGGCTGACAGGTCCACAGTATGTCCCCTGGCTTGATGTTCTCTAGTCTCTTCCTTTTGCTGCTGCGGAAACATACTAGCGTAATGGAGAACTCTGTTACCTGTAGCTGTTAATTCTTATATTTTCTGCAGTTATTTTCAGGGATTTTGTGTTAAATGAATGTCTAAGGATTAACATTTATTTGCAGCTGCCAGTATTTCTTAAATTGTTTCTCTTCCAGTTTGATATAGTTTCCCAGGGACTGGCTTGGCTCTTGAGGTAGAGTAGATTCAGATTAGGACTGGATTCGTTCTAATAAATTGCGCAGACACATAATTTGTGACAGTTTCTGTCTTAAAAATTTATCAGCTCCATTAAGTGCTTATGCTCACTGACACAACCAGCTCAAGCAGTTAGAGACAAGGGGGTTGCTGATGAGGTTTGAAGGACTTTGGGTTACTGTGTTTGCCTTACCTTATCATCATCTAACATTTCTGTTGGTTTGAGGTTGTTTTGAGCATGGAATAAAGTGAAACGCCCAAGTCCAACCTCAGCAATGGCTTTAAGTTAATCCACTGCCACGGATCTGGGATCTGTCTTACTTTACAGCAGTGTATAACATTCCTGCCCATCTTTCAACAGCTTGATATAGGAGGATATAAATTTTAATACTGCTACTACTGAAATATAAGAAATCCTTAAAGACCTTGTGGCCACATTCCTTTTTCTAGCTACTGCTTTTCTATGGAGATGCTTGTGCCCTCGACGTATGCCCTTTGAATGTATTCTGCTTTTTTTCCTTTTATTTTAAACTTACATGTGTTTGTGATATACAGGGAAGATGCTTCAAGAGCAATTGTCACTTTGCTTGTGGTGTTCGGAAAAGGACTGCATGGCATCTTGCCTGCAACAAGAAGGAAAGAGGAATGTAAAGAGAATTTGAGATGGAAGATTGGGAAGTGTATATTTGTACTATAATGCTAAGGGCATTCAGAGAAAAAAATGTGGTTTACAAGTGCCACTAGTCCTAAAGAATCAGGTTTCTCTGGTCCCAGTCCCAATTTATAGACTACAGAAGTTTGCCTCAGATAAAAGCTTTCTTTTTAAGGCTGCCATTGCCACATCTGTGTGGATCCCCTTAGAAGTTTTGCATCGTATGGCCTTATTTCATTCTGAAATCTGCTGATGTGCATAGGAAAAACTGCACCAGCGTCAATGACTTTTGAGTGAGACCCTTACAGCATCAGTCTCTAAAAATGTGACAAGATGTACCAGGGGACTGTCTAGTATGCTTTATTCTCTTCCCAGAACTCTATATCATGAAAATGAATGTTTTTTCGCTGGACTGCAGGATGGGTTTGTTTCTGAAAGGTTAGATCTATAATTGCTTATGACTCTTTTATCTAAAAATATTTGCAAATGGGAAACATCTAAATCCTGAAGATACTTGCTGTGTACCCTACAGAAAATCAATGCTGAGAAATTAAAGTAGCCTGTGAGATTACCTACCATCTTCTGTATCAAACTATGTTGATGCCTGTGTCTGAGGTGAGAGCAATGGGCCCACAGAAACAGTATTTTGAGATAAGCCACCTGTGTTACAAAGGCTTAATGTTTACCACAGATAATAACTTCAATTTTTCTCATGATTAGATGGCATGATTCCTCATTCATCAGCACGGTTTTAATGCACTTGACAGTAGCCAGGCACGTAATTAATTTACACTTAAATTTTGTCATTTGTGCTGTATTTGGTCCTCCGAATATCCAAGTCATGTCATTTTGCCATGGAAAAAGTAAGCTTTGATGAGAACAAAAGACTACAGTTATGAGAATGCATAACAATAGAAATGTATTGCTGGTGCTCTCACTGCACGGTCTGTTGATGTCAATGTCAAAAGTCCAATTAGATCAAACTCGTACTAGTTTTTGGTAACATGTCTACTTACTGACCGACCAACAAGCCACGCCCTTTCAATTGGACTACAAGTCGATGCGATTGTGAGTTTTCATTGATTGTTTTTAACTCAAAAATATATATATAAAAAAATCTATATAAGCGTTTGTAAGCTGTGCTGAAATCAACCAAATGACAGCATTTACTGTCTCCATCTTAATTTCACTCATTTTCTGTGCTGCATTATTGAACTGTGCCT
>JAAGNO010000408.1:85215-104882 GCA_033439905.1 Ceryle rudis
CATTTTCTGTGCTGCATTATTGAACTGTGCCTGTTGATTGGTTCTTTTTGTGACCAGATCTAGTGAGTGATGGATGCACATAACCACGTGTAGAAGCACATTCTGGGACATCATCTGGCATAAAGCCTTCTTGGAACTCTTTGCTTTCACATGAAAATTATTTTTAATGTTAATATTAGTTGATAAAAATTTCTCTGAGCAGCACGGACGACATATCTGAGTATCTGTGAAGATGACTGATACTAAATGTTCAGCAAAAAGGACTGCAGACTGGTTTTTTGTTTAGGTACATCCATTTTACGCCAACAAAATCTTTTAAAAATGGCTGTAGAGCTTCTCTATGCAGGGGCTCCGCCAAGATGGGAGTCTTATACAGGGATGTTTCATGTGGACAAAAAGGTTGTATTAAAGCAAATGTTGCCTGTATATTTAAACTTGTTAGTCATGGTAGGTATTAGAAATTATCAAAACACTAAAGGGAGTTGTTATTTGTGTCCGAGACATAAACACTGAATTTGTCAAATAAGTCCATCTTCTTCCTATTCCCCCCCCCCTTTCAAGTGCATTGGAAGTGATGAAGGAAATGGAAACAAATTTCAGTATAGATTTTTATTTTTCCTTGTGTTATGAATGGTTCAGATTAAGTCTTCAGTTTGTGCCAGGTACAGGACTCATGCATTTTTTTCCAATGGTATATTAGTTTTATATTATTTTATATATGGGGAAAAAAAATCCTATCTTGTACTTCAGATCCCTTTTTTTGTTTTCCCATTCTCTGATGTGGATCACGGAAATATTAGTAATTTCAAAATTACTCTTGTATCACTTTCTGTTGATCTATGCTTCTGCATTTGTTCCGTCCTGCAGTCGCTTGTGCATACTCTTATATGCTTCCTTCTCCATATAATTTTCTACATTTATTTTCCTCTTATTCTTTATCTAACCCAAAGCATCCATCCCACTGCACCCCTTCTCTCTGCTTGACTGTGCCTTGCTATTGTAACAGTAGTGGTCTGTATCTGACATTTTCAGATTACAGTTTATCCTTCCTTTTAAAGATAGCTGCTTGGCAGAGACTACAAAGAGCTCACCAGGTGTTCTAGGTTCACTGTGGAAAATGGTTTCACACGGTTGTTGTAGATTCCCATGATCTTGAAACAGTTGAGTGAATGAATAGGAAACTGAATCTTTCATGGCTGACGTAGCTTTCATAGCTCCTATTGCTTTTCCATCTCATGATACCTAGTAATGTGAGCTCGCTTACCACATTGAGTTTGGGACGATTTATTGTTTCAGACACACCATCACGCTTCCTTCTTCAGGGTTTTTGAGTAGAAACTTGGGTTTAGTCTGTGTTTCTGACCCACAATGGGAATGGTTTTACTGCACCGCTGCTGTATGAGGACGGTGCAAGCGTTTCCAGTCTGAGGCTCAGATAATACAGCCCTCGGTGAACTATCCCATCAGGTCTGGTTTATGTGCAAATCACAAGCTTTACTTTTGCAAATGGTTCCAATTTTTGTGCGAGTGATCAAAGGGTTGCGGCACAACGGGATCACTTACTCCAGAGATGTGTCTGGATCAAAGGTTAACAATTTTTGCATGGAATATTCATTTCTAGCATTGGTCGAACACTGTACAGTTTACCTGGAAGCAATGGTCGGGGTACATTATCCTTTAAAAAATGAAAGGAAGTCATGCCAAGCAGAGCATTACAGCACATGACTTAGCAAGGCCAAGAAGAAATGATGGTGAAATTAATTTAAACAGAAAGGAAACTGGTTCAAAGAGATAATGCAGCAAAGGTGATGTGAGACATGCAGAAATGTAATTCTGATAACCGAAAGAAAGAAACCAGGGTCTCTATCCAAGATACACAAGCTGTAACACCAGAACTTTGCACAACCCAGTCCAACAGAGCGTAGCTCGCGCAGACTTAAGGCCATGCTCGTGTTTCATCTGGGCCGAGATCTGCTCCTCCATAAATCCCTGCTGCTTGAGCTCCCTTGAGAGGAGGGAGTGCTGGGTGGATGGGGGAAGCCAGCTTCACCGGGAAGCTGGAGCAGCAGGCACCACCCACTTGGCTGTGTGGCAGCATCCCTGGAAAAGGCAAACTTGATGCCTTTGCTCAGTACTATTTCTGTGCATTCTTTGGGGGCTCTCCAGCTTGTAACAGGAAGACTTTCTTGGCCTCATTTGGTGGACACACCGATCTTTGCCAAAGAACTTACTTGGTGGGATTTCTTTAAGGGTTTTATGGTTCCTCTCTTACATCTCAAGTAGCTTGGCTGCGTAAGTGATGTGAACGTTAAGATGAAAATGCAAATTGTGACAGTTTAGTATACTGAACTACACCACTTAATTATTGTTTTTTGTCTGCTTTGAGTGTTTAGCCCTGGAGAGGATATTGCTACACCATATTAGCTTACACTGTGCTAATTTCTAGTTTGACTTCATAGGGTCTTTTTGACGTTAGATAGTATCCTTATGTGCTACAGAAAAAGAAATCTCTGCTTCTTTTCCCAAGCATGTACTGCTGTTGTTGCTGGGCAATCAATAGCTTAAATTTCATTTGCAAATGAATAAATAAACCAAACTTCTCATTAATAAGGAATTGGTATGTGCACAAGTCTGTTCTTTTAAACCCTCATAACTCAGCCAAATAAAAACAGATTTTCACCGGACTACCAAAAGGCACATGTCCAACCCAGAAAGTGCATTTAATAACTTCCCCCCCTTCTACTGCTTTTTTCTTTTTCTTCTTTTTTTTTTTTTAACATTGACATTAATCTCCTGTGCACATTTGGAATTTGGAATGGAGTCATTTTCTAACTGCAGTGCTTCCAATTTTAAATATTCTGTTTCCTTTCAGTTTTTCCAAGCAATTCAAAGATTAGTAACACTGTAAAACATCTAAAAGCATGCTGGAAGTTTCCTGCTGCTTCAAGTGTTGTGTTATGTTATCTTTGGAATAATTTTAAGGTCCCACTGGTGTAGTATAACAAGTTATTATGTCATGGAGCTTATTAGTATGCCTATGGGAAACATTAATTCACACTGACATCATACCACGTTTTTCAATAAATCAGGGGGTGTTTTTTTGTTTTGTTTTTAAGAAATGGTGATTTATTTTTTTTTAATGAAAAGAAAAAGTGATCACATTATTTTTCATGAATGTTGGGACGTGAACTAAATGGCTTGGAGGATGTGCGTCGTCATCTCAGTGATGGCCTCTGCGTTGTTGCAGGGAATGGAAAGAGCAGGGTTTTGGGTGCTTTGAAAGATCTTTATTTTTTTAGCAGATAGATGTTGTTATAAAAGACTTTTTACTCTGTGATTAGCACAGCAGGCTTAAATTGCCTGGGCTCTGGTCATTATTACTTCTGTAATCCCCAAAGTTTATGATATTATTCAGGATCTACAAAATGACAAAGTAGACTTAAATTTGGTAAGGATTTAATGTGTGATGTATTCCTTTTGGAGCTGAAAAGTCTGGTTTTGTTGACACAGAGAACTGAAAGATGACCACAGACCACAAAGGTCCTAAAGCATTGCCAGGCAAAATGTATAAAAAGGGAGCTGCCCTTACTGTGCTGTCTGTATGCAATTGATTTTATTTCCATTTCCCAGATCTGTTGTTACTTAAAAAACAAAACCAAACTGTTTAAGCTGTTGATTTGTCTATGGATGATGAATTAAACTAAGAGTTGAATTTAACTTCCACAGGATAGCTGAATTATTATTATTCCATTAAGGCGCCTGGCATTTTATGAGCATTAATTGACTACCCAGATACAGAACAGTAAATGCAGTTGTGTAGTTGGAGATCAGGTAGCAGGCCCTTTCTTATGTGTACTGCAGAAACTTTTGAGGTTGCAGAATTTGGAGGAATTCCTGCTTGGGTTTGGTTTGCCTACGCAAATACAGGCAGCTTTGCTGTTGCGAACGCGTCACAGGAGGCTTGCTGAAAATTGGGGCCTCCGGACCAGTGGTATTTCAGATTGAATAAATTCACTATAAGGCGATGTTTTGCATGTGGGATGTATTTCTTGGTAAGTGCTGCGCACCACAATCAGATCATGAAAGCTCTCAGTGTTTCTAAATAAAAAGCCAGTTATGACAAGTGTGAGCATATTCCATGAATAATGTTGATCCATGCTCTAAAAAATGCTTTATAGGAAAGGTTTTTGGCATATCAACTTTTTGCTGCGGAAGGGCTGGGGTTATTCCCTTGGACTCAGCAGCACACTGGCAGGGTTACAAGGCTCCGGTTTCAGAGGGGGCTTGTGGACCAGGTGGTTGGATGTGTGGTTGGTGCAAGATGATGTCTGTTTGCAGTCAACAGGATAGACACACTTAGAAATTTAGCCAATACTGTGGGAAATTAAATTAAAGTAATAAAGTTAGACAGGCATCAAATACCCGTAATATTAACCTCAACTTTTCCTGAATCGGGTCACCTTACAGTAGTAAGATTAACCTCAAACTTGTATGACAAAAAAATCTGAGTGGGTATGTAAGCGCATTCACATTTGCTAGCTTTCTATGAAACCCAAGGGTTCAAATTCAGTAGAAGGTTATAATCTGTAGATTTTGGCAGCAGGTGTTTAAAGCAAAGCACAAAATACTGGAAGTTTTATGAAGAGTCTTAAGACATAGCAAAATTGCATGTGTTGTTTTATTTTCTTGCTCTGGGGCTGTTTAGCCTGGAAAAGAGAAGACTGAGAGGGGATCTGATTAATGTTTATAAATACCTGAAGGGTGGGGGTCAAGTGGAAGGGGCCAGTCTCTTTTCAGTGGAGCCCTGTGATAGGATGAGAGGTAATGGTAGCAAGGTGAAACACAGGAAGCTTCACCTCAACATGAGGAAAAACTTCTTGACTGTGAGAGTGACAGAGCCCTGGAACAGGCTGCCCAGAGAGGTTGTGGAGTCTCCTTCTCTAGAGACTTTCAAGACCCACCTGGATCTGTTCCTGTGTGGCCTGCCCTGGGTGTTCCTGAGCTGGCAGGGGGGTTGGACTTGATGATCTCCAGAGGTCGCTTCCAACCCCTACTGTTCTATGATTCTCTTGGTGATGAATACTAGGATGGGTGTCACGTACCAAATGTACACGTACACATCCATGTACCAAAGTGTTCTTTGCCCAGGATGTCCATCTCTGTTTACTTGGTGTTATTTTCTCTCTAGTAACAGTGATAGAAATTCAGAAATTTTAAGGAATGAAGTGGGATTCCTTCATCTGCTCTGTGAACTCCTCTGATTTATGGATATTTGATAGTAACTGTCCTACCTGGAAGAGGGAGTTTGGGGTTAAGGCAGTTTCTGGAGTCTTTGCTGGCTACACCTAGGGGAAAAAAAAATAGTGCTGGATGACCTTTACATCCTGAAGTGATGTAGCACCAGAGGACCATTGTCTTTCTGCATAAAAAAAAGGGCAAAAATAATGTGGTGAGAGGACATGTTTTATAGTGAGTCGTCATGTATGTGCATTTTATATCCAGGGCATCTGCAAAAGTTTTGCTGGCTTACTTAGCCATTTAACATTCTTACTTCTGTTCATGTTTCTTGCTGCTGTCCACCACAATTAACAGTGTCTCCCAGTAGTCTGCAGGCCACTCTTCCTGCTCCAGAAGCTGCAGAGTCTCTCTTCACATGCTGGGATGCTTTCACTAGGAGGGGAAGCCTGGACCTACAGTTCCTGGAAAGGTTATGGAGGTGGTCCTTGGGAGGCTAAGGCTAAATGTAGTGTAATAACTCCCAACTATGTTGTTACAATTAAGTTATGCCACTTCCTATCCTTAGCCTTTGCTGCTGTCTACCCTGATTATTTTTTATATTTGAAGTATATTTTCATGAGATAGTGCTGATTAGCCCATGCGCCCAGCAGAGAGCCCTGCTGTCCGTTTGGTATGGTGGCGAGTGATTGATGGTATGGACTGAACACACAGGAGGAAGAGGAGTCCTTAGAATAAATAACAGTGCTTTTGGCTTTCATGCTAGTACAGACAGATTACATTAATTAGAATTATTTTTGTTAAAGTAGTTAACTCTGGTTAATTTTTCTGTGACTCCTTCCTTTCCACTCCAATAAGCAGTGGTTAATTTTTTCCTAACTTGGTGCCTTTTGATATTTTGGCAAGGATATGACAATATTTGGTATCAAAGTTAAGAAAGACTTAACAAATTAAGTCATTAAAAAATGCAGACATTAGCTATAAAAGTGACAAGCATATTATCTTAGTATGGTTTCTGAGCTATCAGGAGCAGAAAGGTGGCAATTTATATTCTGGGCTTAATTGCCAGTCTTGTCCATAAAAAAAAGAAGTGCCAGAAGTCTCACTGCCTTTCTTTGGCAGCAGCCCCAGACCCAGCCCGATGCCTGCTCATGGAGCATCAGGCTGGGAGAAGGATGGTGCTCCCTAGAAATACAGCACAGTCATCATCCTATAGCCCTGCCTGTGGCAGGGGATGCTGGGCAGGGGAGGACACCTCTGCAGAAAGGGTTTCTTTCCCACAGCCTGGGGAATGGCATTGACTGAAGTGAGCAGGACCTCCTGGGAGGAGCAGGGCATCATGAAAGTGGACTAGGGCTGCAAAGGAGCCCAGGAGAGACACCTTTTATTTTTCTATTTTTCTAGTTTCATTTGATGCCTTTTCCCCTACGCTTCTGTTTTCCATACATATGTTGCTGCACCTGGAAGGATTACAGTCTCCTGATGGAAATCGCTCTGTTTTCTTTGGGTGAAACAGACTCCAAAACTTCACTTTTTTAATTGTTAGAAATGTCCTCGGATGCTGTGGGATACTGAACGGCCAAACGCTGTATCGAGGGCTAGAAGGAGCTATTATAAATGTTAGGTTATGAGTATAGTGTTTGTAGCAGGTATTGAGCAACTGTGGTAGAAGAACAACAACCAGTGCTGAAAGACTGAAGAAAGATGATGAATATACATATATATGAAAGTACAAATCAACTAAAATTTATAACAATATTAAGTTGAAGTTCTTATTTTATTAACCTAGATCAGAAGAATTTTCATGCATTACATTAAGAAATTTAAACCAAAATTTGCCAGTCGGTTTGGAAACAAGTTTTAACATAAATCAATATCAACATGGGATGTCTTTTAATGTATGTCAGCCTTACTTTATACTTTAAAAAAACCCCTGTCTATAAAATGATTTACATAGTTTAAAACAAATTGCAACACTGTACATGAAGGCATAAAATACAGTTTTACTGTGTTTATCTCTCATAACCATCAATGTGAAGAGAAAAACAGTGTGAATGATCCCCAGGAATACTATTTATTTCTAAAAAAGGTGCAAATGGAATAGCACATTTCTGATTTGTATCCATCATTTGGATAAATACTAAGCCAAGGGAAACAATGTATTATAAATGGCCAATGTCAGGCCCTAAATATGGCACACTAAACCTGCTGCAAGTAGAGGTCATATTTTTTTTTTTTTTCCTAGGGATGTGTCTGTAAGAGGCAAAGAAGTAAAGATCAAACCCCATAAAATACATAATTTATATGCCACTCTCTGTTACAGAACAGCATGGACATTGTTAATGAGAAGCACTGGTAAAAGAATATTTCCGTGAGTTTGTTTCCAGGCACAATGTGGCAAAAAGGAGGTGTCCCCTGGGAATTAAATAGTAATAAAAATGTTGGGGGGGGAGGGGGCAGGGGAGGTTAAGAACAAACATGGTACTTGAATTTTTCCCCTTTTACCAGTTCATCAGCCATTGCAACAGCTTGAGGTAAAGAATTTGCAAAACACACATGGAGAGCTTTTTGCTGCTTATTTTTTTTTAATCTCTGAAGTCCAACGGTGATGATGAAGGTAGCTGTGACATTTGCAATTTTCCATGCACCAGCCCATTCCATTTTCTTCCCTGGTGCCACTTACATGGTACAGTAAGCCTCCAGCATTGACAATAATTATAGCCTGAATAAAATGAAGAGGGTAATATGAACAAAGCTCTGCCGTAATTGCCTTTTCATTATTTGCTAACAGTTAGTTATTCAGTCACAGGGAAAAAATTACACAGTAATTGGTTGACAATAGGAAGCTAAAGCTAAATTCCAGAACTATGATATTTTTGCGTGTTGGTCTTTTAGGCCTTTTATTCATATTTTGATTAAACAGCTAGAGCATTAAAGTGAAATATAAATGTAGCCTTGGTTCAGATTCCACAACATTAGTTTCCACCTCACACAATTTTTGTTCCATTTTGAATTTTAAGCCATCGTGTATGGCAGCCCTCTAAATATTGTAGCCTATTGACTTTGAAATACAGATTTGCAACTCTCATTCACTTAGTTTAACAATAGCAAAGAATCCCTTTCACCTTAATGCTTTTAAAAAAGTGTCCAGTGTGACTCTGTGCAATTTAGTAGTGCAGTTCTGCCTTATTTTAGGTACCAGGGTGGAGGAACTTCGGTCTCAATGTGTATTTTATCGGTGTTTTAAACAACAAAGAATATTTAGTGACCAATGTGTTTTTGTAGGCATGGGTGTCAAAAGCAGTGTGATAAGCCCTGACACGGTGAGTGATGCAGGAGCACGCTCTCAAAGCCCTGCATAGGATTTTTTTATCCAGCAAAGTGAAACTATTGCAGTTTGGTCTCAGGGATTCATGGGAAAATTTGATATTTATTTTCCTAACCTTCATCGCTTTTATTTTCTTTACTCTTGGGGTTTATGTGCACTCCAAGTTGCAGCTGAACTGTCTTTATTTTTTAATTATTTTAAAATAAGTGGGTTTAATCACTACTGTGGCCTCAGCATAGCAAAGGAACACTGAGTACATATTACTGAAGCCAATTTACCTGCTTAAAGTTCAGTGTTTGTTTAAATTTCATGCTTATTTAAACCACCATGCATTCATCAGAAATCCAGGTGTTACACATGATAACTCTGAACAAGATAGGTCAAATTCCACATTCTCTATGTTTATTGTAATGTGTAAAATGGCTTTGCAGAAAATTCCCTGGATGCTGTGAGATGTGCAGGGCTGTAACCTGGTGAAAAGTTTTAACTCCTAATTCTTTGCTGCTGTCCCTTGCAGCGAGTAACTGTGTGGTTGATGGGCTCCCTTTTACCTTGTTTGTTGTAAAGCCTGTAAAAGGAAGCAGACACTAGGGTCTGCACTGATAACTGAAATCAGTATATTTATTTTCTCAGACGTTTAATTAGAACAGAGTTTTCCTAGAAAGTGTGCTTATTAGTGTTTCAGCAGATAGATTTTTGCAAGTCTCGGGTCTAAACTACAGTGTGCTAATTTAGAGCTTCAGCTCTAAACAAGTCAGAAACAAGGAGCTGTACGCTATATTCTGGGCCTTATGTACCTTTATAAAAGCTCAAACTCCTGCAAAGCAGTTGCTGGAGGAAGAGCAAATTCTGCAGAAGCTGAAACCAAACAAAACGTAAGTTAAAGCTCAGTTACAATAGAGTCTTTGAAGAGTTTAGTTCTTATCAAACTTGGCTGCCTGTCGGCGGGTTCTGGAGGATGGACTGTGAGAGCCCAGCCAAGGTCGGTGCGGTGGCAGAGCTCTGCCCCTCAGGCTGTGCTCCACCAACTGGCTGGGAGCAGGGCTGTCATTCCGGCCGAAAGCAAACGATAAAAACTCGTTCCTGGGCATTTCATTAATATAATATGTAACGCAAAGTCAAGCCTTGTTATTCTGAGCCTGATCAAATGTCAGTGAAATCAGTGGAACTCTTCCTGCTGGGTTCAGCAAACTCTGGATGGCGTTCTCGAAAGCAAAGTGCTGGCAATAAACAAATACATCCCATCAACCCCATTCTGATGTATATTTCATACTTCGCCCTTACTTTTATTTTGAGTCCTAGATCTTTATTATAATCAGTCAAAGTCCTGGCTTTCAAGTTGTGAATGGGCATCATAATTATCTAATGCAACTACTCCAGAAATCAGATTAGTAATTAGCTGAACCAAACTGATTGGTGTGACTTCCTGAATGCATCTCTTTAATGTTGAACATTTGCTTTGTGCTTGAAGGATTTGTTTGTGTGTTTCTTGTGTGTGATGAGAGCTTTTCTGTAATTAGCTCCTGGGGGACAGCATATTCTAACAGTTAAAGAATAATTGCAGCCCTATGAAATGTGAAATGGCTTGGGCTGGCTTTTGTTGCAGCTTAATTGTATGCAACAAGTACAGGAGGCTTTTCATTTCACATCATGATAGTAAAGATGTAGCTTTCATAAATAAAGAAAGGAATTTTGTACAGTGGTAAATAGTCTCTAATGTGTTAATTTTGCAGGAAAAAACAAAACAAAGCACATTTGAGAATTCACAGTGTTATTGAAGTAGATGTTCATCATTGTTTCATTAGCTTGTAGTTTCTATGTGTGATTTTAATGAAAGGGAAAAGGAAGAGAAGAGTAAGTGTGGCAGGAAAAGACAAATGACTTGGTGATCAGTCAGAACCAACTCCTTTGCCTTTGACATAAACATTTAAATGCTATTTCTTCTGAAATTTTGTGGCAAAAAAAAAATATGTTTTTTTTGGACAGCAGCTATAACAGTGTTCCGGTATGATTACTTTGAATAAGTTTCTTTTTTTCTTTCAACACCTTTTTTTGAAAAGAAAAAATTAAAAAAAGGCAGGGAAAGTGTAATTTATTTTCTGCTGTTCATACATGGGCATGTTCTTTCTTTGCCTGTCAGATACTGCTGTTCACTCTTCCAAATGATTGCTGCTGCTCTTCTTACCTTGCTCTAGGCTTGCCATCACCAGCATCGCTTGCCTTATTGCTTGGTTTCTGTTGGAGAACTGCTTTGGGGGTACCACACTGGCTGTAGCGGGGGGCCCTTGTATGCTATTCTGGGTAGCCTGAGTTCGCTGACTGTTTGCTAGATGCTACTTATGGGAGAGCATTCTGAATGCAGAAGGTTTTCAGTCCAGTACCCAGTTTACTAGCCTGAAGACAGATGCATCTGTCTGTGCCATTCTGCTCATTCAGAATTATGAGTACTAATTCAGTATTTATTAATACCTAATTGATTTTGTTCAACTATCAGCACTTTGTTCTGCAATTGTGCATTATTGATAGATTAAATACAGCATTCATACACATTTTTGTCATTTTAATCAAAAGATGAAATTATGTAAGTCTGAGTTGAGGTTAACCATCAAAGCTCCTGAGCTATCCTTACCATAGACAGCATTGCTACAGTGCATCTGTAATCACCATCCATTCCTGTGGCTAGTGGCATGTAGCATTTATTTATTTTTTCAGTGTAGGTGACAGTGATGCTGGAGTCTCATTGTCATCTAGATCTGATAACTACGAGTCATTTTGATATGGTTCTGAGGTAATCTACAGTGTCAGACTCTCAATGTCATCTTGTCAGTACCACTTCTTCCCATAGTATTGCCATAGGCAATAGCTCTGCTGCTGCTTTTCCTTCAGGGGTTTCCCTGGAGAGGCTACAGATCATATGAGAAGTCACCACAGGAGTTGTGTGTCCCTGATAATGGGAGGAGAGCAGAACTGTGTCCCCCATAGTGACCATGCAGCCAACTCTCTGGGCTTGGCCATGGCTGAGGTTCACCGCAATGCTTGGTGGGAGACAGGTCTGTGGGATGCCTCTGTTTTTCCTCTGGCAGCATCTCAGGAATTTTGATGTGCAAGTCTTCAGCCGCTGCATTCCTCTCACCCTGGGGAAAGGGAGGGTGTCCTGCTTACACTCTGCCTGCGCTTCCCTTGGGTGTTGAAGCAATTCTGATAAGAAACAAAGCATTTATTTGTCCAACCTTGTGTTTTTACACTGATCCCCCCAACACAAGTCCTCAATATTAGCTGTTGAATTGCTGTTGGTTTTTGCCATGAAAAGTCCTTTGATAGAGGAACTGAGAGCAGTGGATGACCTAATAATGAGAACGGAATTCTACCTATGCTGAAGGCTCTTGGAAAACAGCAGTAAAACCCCCTCCAAATATGTGCTCGCTGTCTACTCTTACCCTGCCTCCTGCTCCCTTATGTACTTTGTATTTCTCTGTGAAATGGATGGCCGAAAGTGCTTCAAACAGCACAGCTTGTGTATGTCTCTGGCAGTGTAAGTAGGAATGCCTCAGAAGAAAGGTTGATTTAATGAAGAAGTTATTTTTGTTTAGCCAGTGACGTTATAAAAATAACATTCCTCAGATAACATTAATTTAGTCTTTGGCAGGGAATTTTGCATCTATTTGAACTGAAAACATAATTATTAGTATTTTCTAAACAGAAGCCTAGGCTTTTGAGAACAGATATATTTAACTTAAACTTTTAGCAACAATCTCCAGAATTTGTGCTATGAAAGTAATTGAAAATGGTCTGTTTTGAAATGTGTTTTCAAGTTTCAGACTGTGTTTAGGGTGCAAAAAGTAAATGGGAGAGGTGATTGTCTTAAAGGTACCTCTTTATGTGATTACTACTTGCTTCACATCCTAAAGGAGAATAATGATGACTCTTTTCTTAGTGGACTAGTTGGAGAATCCTCCTGAGACAAGTTAGATAGCTGGTGTGTACTGGACCTGGAGACAAAAATATTTTTTTTATTAAATAGAAATTACTATAATTTCTAGCAAACAATTAGCTTGGCCAGTAGAATCATATTTGTTTTGATTTGCTTGTGGAAAATTGACTAAGAAACATACCTAATTCTTTAAAAATTACAGTTCTGCTTATAACACCTCTGACAATGTGATAGGTGGCTTTTCATAAAACAACCTGTGGGAAGAATGAAGTATAAACTAAAAAGGATTTTTTTCCCCATTATCTGTCTCCATGACACGAGGTTATTGACAGCACTTAACTGCTTGTCATTTTTTTTTCTTCCCTCTGAAGCAGTGTTTTATCGGTTTACATGGAGGCAGCAGCAATGGGGCTGCAGTTCAGATGTGAGGGAACCCACTGAGCCCTTTGCCTCCAGTTCAGCTGTAAACCCCTTATCCACTTCTCGGCTGGGTTCAAAAGAGACCACTTGGCAAGTGGTTTGTTTAATGTCACATGGTGCTTAGTTGACTAAATACTTGGAGAAGCATAGGGTTTTCCCAGATCCTTAACTTCATATTCACATTTAAACAAGTAGAGATTTGAGAGGATTCAGTAGAGGCTTTTAGGCTATTATAGTACAAAGATGCAAGCATTAATTTTAACCAACAGAGCAATCTGAAAAATTTGTATTCTGTCTTACTTATTTGCACTGGAATAAGGGACAGGATAACTCTTCAGTGCTCTTCAGTTGTGCCACAAGACCGTGGTTGCTTTCACCAGATGAATGAAATTTTACCAAACCTGAATTTCTTCAATTAAATAAGAACTTGTTGAAGTAGGTTGCACTGGTGGAAAGCTGGTCAGTCAAAAAACCCCATGTGTATTACTTCTCTTTCCATCTACTTTGGAGCACAAACAGTTGCATCATGACTATTTTAAAATATTCTCTGAGAGGAAGCTGAATACAGAGTTTGAAGTGCTTAAATTTCGTTTTACATCTCATAAAGTGAAGACATGATAATCATAGTTCAAACTTGTAGAATAATGTCCAGAATTAATGTCATCCTTTAAAAGGCACCACATTTTTTTTTTTTGCTAACATAAATGGAGCATAAATGTAAATATGACTTAGCATCTAATAGCATAAGTAGCATAAACTGTTTTTTAGTGTTTACCTATAGGGAAAGCTTTTGTTGCTGTGTTGCTGTCACTCAGGTAGGTACCGTGGGCTGGAGCAGCTGTTTTACTGCCTTCCCCTAGAAAGAATAGTTGAGTTTGTCTTGAATCTTTCTAAACAGAGGGGCTTAGCTCACTGAAGTCAATGAGAAACTTAACCACTGACTTCAATGGGTTTTGAGTGGGTTCTTTAAGTTGTTAATATTTGTTACATTTTGGCAAGAGTACGTTTGCGCTCAGAAGGTGGCAATCAAACTTGGATTTTTTCTTTATGTTATGTAGTGCTTATTTTAGTGTCCTCTTAATACATCCTAACAATTATTCCTTCCTGCACATGGATCACCCATATGATTTGTGTTTCTTTTCAGTACTTAAAACTAATCTTTGTTTTCTCAGGCTTTTAGGTGGGACACTTACCTTAATCCTCTTATGTTTGTATGCCTTGAAGTCATGACGCTTTGTATGATTTAGGATTTCAAGAGCCTGACTTAGTATCTTGAGGTCAGCTTGACCTTCTCTGTTGGGTGGGGGTTTTTTTTTGCTACCACAATTGTGAGTAATTCTCAGAACTTTTCCTGAGTCTCCAACCCCAGTTTGGTTTGTCTTTCCCCAAACACACTCACAATTCTTTTCTTTGTTTGTTTTTTTTTTTCTTTTTTCTTTTTTAGCCTTATTACTTGCATGCGATGTGAGGTTGTTCAGCACTTAAAAATACCCATCCTCTCTTAGCATCATCCTATTTTGAATCTGTATCTTTTGCTTTGTTAAGGACTAACATTTCATTATGCTAAACAAGTAGAACATCATATTCTCATTTTGTAATTCTCTCACAGTTCAGGGTCATCATCACTTTATGATGATGGTTTCATTGGTTTATTGAGTTGCCCTTTAGTGTACATCAGATATTTTTTGAATTTGATCCTTTCAGGAAAAAAGACCATTGCTTGTCTGAAGTTAAGAAAGCAGAGCTTGTTGGTAATATCCTAAATAAACTACAACATTATATTTTTCTTTTTTGTTTGATTCATACAAGTTATTAGTTATGACTTCACTGTAATTTTTACCTTTTGAGATGATAACCAGGTCTTAAGTTTTTATAATAGCAGAATATAGTCAGGTAAGACAAATTGATTCAGACAGTTGTCACAGAAGTATTTAGCTAAAATTACTTCAAAAGTTTTACACTGCTTGACATTGCAGTACTGTCTTTGAAGTGTATACCCTGAAAAATATTTGTTATTAACAATTCCAGACAGGTGTTTCACCAAAGACATGTGAAGATGTGTAGAAGAAGAGATTAATATTTTGCAGTAGGTTTAGCCTCTGGAGGAAATATTTGTCTTACTTGTTTGGAATTCCACTTGTCACTTCACTAAAAGCTTTGTTTGCAGTCAGGTTTTGTTCTGAACAAGTGAAATTAAACTGTATTTGGTCATAAGAATTAGAACAGCATATGCTTGGGTGTTATTTAAATAGCTGCTGAGATAATTGTAATACAATATTTTACAGGCTATGGTTCTGCTTTTATAATACTTAAAGCAGGGTACATAAAGCTCGCAATTAGAAGACACTCAAATTGTGATTAAAAATGCTACAAGAAGCGCAGGAGACAGCCTATGTTAATGCTGCTGGACTGTCAGTGAGAGCCATCCCACCTGTAAGAAGCCCCTGGGGTCTGGAGGGGGATGGGGCAGCTGATGTGGCATCCAGCTCCGAGGTGGGTTAGCAGGGCTGGGGACATCCTTCTGCAGGTGCTGCTCCAGGCTACCTGGAGTTCCTCTGCATCATAGTAGTGGTGAGGGGTGGCAACTGATGCAGGGAGCAGTCTGTGTGGGGTAATGAGCAGATGTGTGGTAAACCAGTCTGCTTCAGAGCCCTGAGAGGCTTTAGAACAGGTGAGGGGTAGGAAGGGACCAGTCGTGTGGGTTGAGATGCCACAGGTTTGCAGCTGGAGAGAGGAATGAATGAGTGTACAGCCTGCCCATGCTGCTGGACTGTGCTGCTGAGCTTTAAGCTGTGGAGTAACCCGACTGAATTCCTGCTAGGCTTAGATAAGTGTTTAAGGATATGGTTGAATCACAGCCTTGCTACCTGTTACTTTTTGTGATCACGAGGGAGAAATCCATCATTTTGAAAGATCATGTAGAACAGGTGAGGTGCCTGAAGACTGGAGGAAAGCCAATGTCACTCCAGTCTTCAAAAAAGGCAAGAAGGAAGACCCGGGTAATTACAGACCAATCAGACTTACCTCCATCCCTGGAAAGGTAATGGGACATCTCATGCTGGAGATTGTATCTCAGCACATGGAAGAAAAGAAGGTTATCAACAGTAGCCAACAGGGATTCACTAAAGGGAAGTCATGTCTGACAAATCTGATAGCCTTTGGCGGTCGTGTGACTGAATGGGTGGATGCAGGGAGAGTAGTGGTGTCGTCTACTTTGACTTCAGCAAGGCTGTTGATACTGTCTCCCATAACATCCTAGTGGGAAAGCTCAGGAAGTGTGGCGTAGAAGAGTAGACAGTGAGATGGGCTGAGAACTGGCTGAACAAGAGAGCTCAAAGGGTTGTGATCAGTGGTGCAGAGTCCAGCTGGAGGCCTCTAAGTAGTGTTATTCCCCAGGGTTCAGTTCTGAGTCCAGTCTTATTCATCAATGACCTGGGTGAAGGGATGGAGTGTACCCTCAGTAAGTTTGCTGATGATACTAAACTGGGAGGAGTGGCCAATACACTGGAAGGATGTGCTGCCATCCAGCGAGATCTGGACAGACTGGAGAGCTGGGCAAAGGAAAACCTAATGAAGTTCAACGAGTATAAGTCTAGAGTCCTACAGATGCGGAGGAACAGCACCATATACCAGTACAGGTTAGAGTGAGACCCACTGGAAAGCAGCCCCATGGAGAGGGACCTTGGGATCCTGGCGGACAATAAGTTATCCATGGAACAGCAGTGTGCCCCTGTGGCCAGGAAGGCCAACGGTATCCTGGGGTGCATAAAGAAAAGTGTGTACAGTAGGTCGAGGGAGGGTTCTCTTCCCTCTCTACTCTGCACTAGTGAGACCACATTTGGAGTATTGTCTTCAGTTCTGGTTTCCCCAGGTCAAGAGGGACAGGGAAATACTAGAGAGAGTCCAATGGAGGGTACAAGGGTGATGAAGGGACTGGAACATCTCTCTGATGAGGAAAGGCTGAGAGCCCTGGGGCTGTTTAGCCTGGAAGAGAGAAGACTGAGAGGGGATCTGATTAATGTTTATAAATACCTGAAGGGTGGGGGTCAAGTAGAAGGGGCCAGTCTCTTTTCAGTGGTGCCCCATGATAGGACGAGAGGTAATGGTAGCAAGGTAAAACACAAGAAGTTCCACCTCAACATGAGGAAAAACTTCTTGACTGTGAGAGTGACAGAGCCCTGGAACAGGCTGCCCAGAGAGATTGTGGAGTCTCCTTCTCTAGAGACTTTCAAGACCCACCTGGATCTGTTCCTGTGTGGCCTGCCCTGGGTGTTCCTGAGCTGGCAGGGGGGTTGGACTTGATGATCTCCAGAGGTTGCCTCCAACCCCTACCATTCTATGAAATTATCTAAGATACTGGAAGGGTATTTTTGAAATAAACCTGTTTTGATTTGGGCACAAATCTAAGCTATTCTGGGGAGGCGGTGTCATACAAATTTGTGCATGCTTTTAAGTAGGTCAAATTAAAAATTAATTGAGCGCGAGTTCCTGGTTGTAAAGGTGTGACAGGTTTTAAATCTCCACTTTTGGCTGCTGGTATTCTGCTAAAATGCAAAATTTTTGTGCAGACTATTGTTAGCCCTTTAGGAACACTGCCCACTGGTGCCACATTTATTGGGGAGGGAAAGCACAGAGCTCACCAGATAGCTGCTGAGATCAAAACAAGCAAGGGCTTGATTTTCCTTCTGAGCAAAATGTGTAATATTTGGGTGGGTTATTTCATTTCTGCCATGCCCTGCTGTGTGAGGTGCAGCGAGTGTCCTCTGATTCCCATCAGTGAGCAGTCCTCCTCCTCTCCTGACACGACAGGCTTTGTGCCTGGAGTGAAGAGCCTGCTCCTGCATGGGGACAAGGTGTGGCTGATGAGTCCGAGATAAACCCGCACACAAAAAAGGCACTGTGTCGCTGAATGGGTTTCCAGTGTAGCTCTTTAATTTCATCTCTTGGAAATGTTTCTCCTCTTTCATCCAACTGCCTTTATCTTAACTTCTGATCTGAGGAAAGCAGCAGCCTTTCAAATTGAACAAACCGTATTTCAAATAGGCTCTTCTGCTTGTGACAAGATGTACCTCATTTTCTCTGCAAGCCCTCAGCAAGGTCACACCTTTTTAATTTATTTTCTGTAAGAAAAATCTAGTTGCATGATAGAACAAGGCCAGATCTAGCTAGAGGTCATTTCTTGAACTAGTCATAAAGTAGAATAGGATTAGAACTGTTTAATATTCCAGAATTTACCAAGCATAGTTCTATTAAAATGTAGGCTTCATATTTATAAAGCAACATAAATAGCTGCTGAAAGTTGTGGCAAATTTTCTTACAAGGGGAATAGTTTAAATTTTTTTTTCCTTTTTACTATGAGAGTGACCTTTCTTTTCCTTTTTTCCCTTTTTTCCTTCTTTTTTTTTTTTTTAACTACTAGACATAAAATTCCTAGTACAACCAGATGCTGTGGTATAACTTGTGGTGTTTTTTTTGTTTTGTGGTTTGTTTTCGTATTTTTTTTCTGAAAAGAAATAATTCTGTGTTTTTATCTAGAAATATCCAAATCTGTGGTGCAAAAATATATTAATGTGTATTAATGCAGGATTAACACATGGTTAAGAGATTTTATTTGTTCAACAGCAGGAAGTTACTGATTGTGGTCTGTATGTAGTTGCAGAAATCATGAGATAGACTTGTTTCTGAAGGACATTAGTTTCCAGTCTCAGACATTGCTTGTGAAACTGAAAACTGTCTGTTTATCAGTAGGGTAGTGCTTTTTTAACCAACATTTTATGGCCATTTTGTGTTAGATTTCTCACATTTCCCAGCAAGTTGTTTCCCATAAGCCTATCTGTTTTCACCCAGCTGTCAATTGCCAACATCTATTTTCACATGCTGGTGTTGTTTCAACAAGTGGCGTATGAAAGAGAGGGAGAGATTTTACTGGTGGAGATGCTGGAGACCTTTGCAGCAGTGATAGGCAGAGCCTAGGTCTCACCCCAGTCTGTGTATGGAAATGTCACGGGGCTGTCAGGGTGGCTGGGGTCTGTCCAGGTGCCCTTGCTGCTCAGGTTTTCTTCTCGTCAAGTCCATTATGTCACAGGCCTATCTAAACTTCTTCGGTTTACATCACAGATGCAACAGACCATAACATCTCCTACTAAGTGCTTCCAATCCATTTGATTGACATGTTTGCTCACTATATGTTGATGTGCTCAAACTTTTGATGAAAAATATTGCAAAAGGCTATGTGTACTTATGAAGGAGCTGGTTTTCTTAAAGGTTTTTTGTTTTGTTTTATATTTGATAATGTCACAATTACACTATGACCTATTGCAGTGCAGCTGTTGGCTCTGTATGTATGTTGAAGCACCACGCTGAAATGCTGTGCACAAGGGTGACCTGAATGTTCTCAAACTGAGGGAGGGGTCAAAGACATTCTTGAGCTCTGACAATAATGTGCTGTGTGACGATGATTAACTTGTGTATCACTGTGCAGTGTGCAGATCTACCTTACTAAATTCCTCTTATATGGGTAAAATAATAGTGCTGATTGACAGCAGCATATGTGGTGAGGAATATTTATTAATCACTGTTCATATTTTTTGACTACTCAATAGGTATCATAATTTTCAGTTGAACATATTTTGATTTGTGTGACTAAATTTACACTTACATGGAGACTGTTGGGAAAAATTATAACAGTCCCACAGTAATTTATCTGCATCCAGTAATATTTTATGGCAAACGGAGGCCTTTTTTATTTTCTAA
>JAAGNO010000409.1:8884-34903 GCA_033439905.1 Ceryle rudis
TCAAATTCTATTATGCCATTCCAAAAAAAAAAACCCCCAAAACAACAAAAAAAACCCCCAAAACAAAAAAAAAAACCCTAGAAAATCAAATCCTTCCCTCCCCTCCTAGCTCAATGCCATTTGCATGGTGACCACATTCTCATACATACTGAATTGAAATTCTTTGTAGTGTTCTTTTTGAACATGGTGAATTTCTTCCATCTGTCTCTACTGAGGGATGTTTTTGAGTCTAGAAATAAAGCATTCTTAACTTTTCATACAACTCTTGTTTTTCCACTTCATCAGTGTATTGAAATCAGGACTACAGGGTGATTAAGGAAGTAGTCTGTACAGTAGCGTATACGGTTATCTCGCTGTTGATGCAGATTCAGTTTACAAACTTCCGTGATATCCTCTCTAGAGAATAAATATGCAGTTCTCAGAATGATGTGTAATTGTGTAATGTCAGGAGGGCTCAAAAGAGCTCACGCTCGAGCTCAGCATCCCAGGGTCTTGTGACAGCTGTCCTGCAATGCTCTGAGAAACCCGAGTCCACTACTGGGGCAATACACCAGAGAATATCTGCACAGAATATATCTGTATTTTTTTTTTTTATCTCTATCCTCCCCCCGCCCCCCCCTTTTTTTTTTTTTTTTTTTTTTTCTTCCCTCCCCTTCTTTTTATGGAAACACTTGGTTCCATGTGTACGTGATGATAGAAACTGAATCAAGCTGAAGCGTGCTATGGAGAGAGTAGCATAGCTGTTCTTGAGAACTAGCTGTTCCGTGGAAATTGTATTCTGAAAAATACTTTCAGGCAGTCATTTATTTATTTATTTTTAACGGATAGTTTTAATTCATTAGATGATGAGCCCCTGCCTATGAATGTTTTTGTGTTCCCTTGCTGAGGGAGTAATGTGTAACAGAAAACTCAAAGGAAGCTGTTATTAATGAGAGTTAGTAGGTTCCCATATAATAAGAAGCTGAACAAAACCATCTGTAGTGGTATTTGACATACTAACATTAGACAGTTTATGTCATACGATTTGCTCTTTCATCATCTTAATCCTGTAGCATGTTGCCTCCCCTTCTGGCTCCCCTGTGACCTGAGTCACCCCCCCTAATCCAAAACAAAGGGAATTTGAATGGAAGCTTGTACTGCTCACAAGGAAATTATGGACTATCTATCATTTGTAACAACATTAAGAGATGAGATGAAATCTTTATGGGTTTTTTTTTTTTTTTGTCTGGAGAACAGATAATTTTTTTCTTTTTATTTTGGACCCTTTTTTCAAAACAAGTGCCTCTTTAGTCAGACAGAAGATCAATTAAGTGGAACTGGAAGGAATACAAAAGTGAATATAAAGAAAGAAGGATTGATGGAAGAAAGTGTGGCTACTTAGTGTTCTTTTTCTTAAACAAACAAAAACCAAAACCCCAAAAACATTTCTTAAAGATTCTTTTGCAGCATTAAGAATATGGGTGAAATATTGTAATACAAATGCATTTATTGATTTATTTTTGTTCTAAGACGGAGTGACTACTAACTAGGAATGGGTTGACTACAGATTAGAAGGAGATTACAGTGAACTGCTTCAGAGATGCATATTTTTTTTAAGTTTCCAAACCAAGTAACTGTTCATTCTAAAATGTATACAAATAAAAAAAAAAAAAAAATCATAGGTGTGATTACTACCCTTCCCTTTCTATCCCAAAGGAATAAGCAGCTTTTTACCCTTCAAACACACACCCCCCCCCCCCCCATCCACCTCCCCTAAACAAACCAGCTCTTGTACTTTTAGAAACTGAAATACTTTGGTATGGATCTGTGCTAAAGACCGCATTTGAAGCGTGGGAGAGCTATCAGAACACATTTCAGCATAGCTGTTCCAATATTGATCTGAGTAGCTAAAGAACACTATGAACTTGTGCTCTGCTTTAGAAGAAGAGGTTTGGTTTAGGATGCTCAGTTGAGAAGAGATCACTAAGAGTTAGGGTGTCTGATATTTTTGTTTAACGTTGTTTTTCTGATGTGAATCATTTAGTTTACAGTCATTTACATATAGCAGCAGAGACCTTCAGTAGCTTGGAAGTGAGAGGATTCCCACATGTGTTAGAGTGACTATCTATTTACAGAGTGGAAACAAACTGCTTTTAAACTCTCTTGTCAGCAGTATCTGAGAAGACTTTTTAGTCCATGGTTAGAGAATTTTCTGGAGTGAGAAAAGGCAGTGAGAGGAACAGGACGTGGTCTTCTGATTTCTGAACTACTGGGTGATAAATGCCATCTTCACTGTTGGACATTATGTTTCTTTGATTGGTGGTATTTGCTCCAATTTTATGAACAGCACACTACTTGTTTTATTTTGTCCAGCTGTTTGTTGGTAGGGGCAGCACCAGTTCATCTCCTTTACTAGAGTTTTCATCCTCTAAGAAGTAGGAATGAAAGAATAAAAGAGAACAAGGACAGAAGTGTTAGGTCATGAAGACTAAGTTATGGATAATGCCTTAAAGAGACAGTTTTCCTATGCATTATGATGGGACAAGGAGATTAAGGTATGATGAAGAGGGGAAGAGTGAAATGAAGTTCTAAGTGGAGGTTGCGTTTTTCTAAGGTTGGCTTAAGCGAGGAAAAGGTATTCTACCTGAAACAGAGAGCTGTCCTACTCTGGAAGGAGACATGTAATTAATTGCACCTAACAGCATGGCTTTTTCCCCTCTTCAACAGGGAAAAAGAAATATATTTTTCAGGATTTTTTAGGAAGCCCTGTTTGTTTTGCTGAACAAGAATATATGGCTTATGTAAAAAAGAAAAAAATAAAACCAAAAAACAACCCACAAAAACCAACCAAACAAGAACAAAACAAAAACCAAACAGCCTGCTTTGGAACGAGTATTCAGTGAAAGGTGGTAATACAGCTATAAACACGCTTAGCAGATGTTTGATTTCTGGATTGTTCTGTTCTGGGACCTGAGTTACAAATGTGCTTTCATTCTGTAATGCTAAGTCTTGGATCAGAGCAAAACTATTAACTTTGGAGCGGTCCTTAGCTGCTGATGATGCAGAAAATGTTAAGTCTCGAACTCTTTTTTCAGTTCCTTTTTTGGTATTCTCCAAGCTGGAATTGGAGGCATGCCGTCTTGTTCGTTCTGCTCTTGTGCGACCCTGCGGTAGCTGTAATCAGCGGCCTGGGAGATGAGAGACTGGTGAGGGAGCGATTGGCTGCGGGGCTGGGGAGCAATTTCCCGGAGTACATCTGTGTTGAGCAGAGCGAGCTAAAGCAGTCATGTATGCGCAGTCTCTGATCTCTTGGGAGGTTCATTACACGGTCTTGTACAAGGGCATTCTCTGCTTCTGCACATCAGCATGGAAGAAGTTCGTCCAGGGAAGAAAATGCAACCTGTATGTAAAGAGCAGCTGTAGAACTTAATAATGGTTTGAACGTGCTTTGATGCAAGTGATATTTAGCAACTGTCTCAGAGCGAGTGGTGTGTGCTACCTTAGACTCACCAGTTGTGGAAGAAATTTTTGAAAGATTTGGTGATAGAAATGATACTTGAAGTACAGATTTCTGTATTAGGGAAGATAGTCTCTGTGTAGTTAAAATTGCTTAATCATTGGCTTAATTCAGAAGTAAAATGTGCTTTTACAATCGTGATAGTATAGTACCAGATTTTGAGGGTGGTTTGGTGGGGGATTTTTTGTTTAGTTGGTTGGTTTTTTGGGGGGTGGGGGTATGCTTTTTTGTTTGTTTGTTGTGTGTGGTGTGTTTGGTTTGTTTTTTTTTTTTCCCCTCATTTTTCTGAGTCAGCTTTTCTAAATTTGAAGGCTGTGGCTTTGAATAATTCTATGCAAGTATAGCAGGGAAGTTTCTGGCAAAGAATCTTGAAATAGCCTACTGATTGTTCCTGTTGACCAAAAAAAACCCCCACCAAGCCTAACTTAATAAGCTGTGTAACTGAGGGTGAAATATTCTTGGAGATTGTATTATCTTCAGACTTCAGTGGCACAGCTACAGAACTCTGTCGGGATTTCCACACTGAAGCAGTGTACTCTACTTAACAAGCTATTGTTTAGCTCTTGTATGGCTGGGTAGTCTTTAGCACTGCCATTTAACTGCATTGCAGTGTGTAACAGAGATTACTGCTTTAGAGTTCCCTGGAAACTAAAATCGATGGCATGGAATTTTCCTAAGCCATAAAGCTTTGAAGACCCCTGAATTGTTTGATATAAATTTTGTAAGATGACCACTACATTTTTCTATTTTTTTTTTTGTGTGTGTGTGTGAGCATAAGGAAAAAAGTTTCATTTAGATACGATAAAATGCATCTGATTGCAGTGATCTTGTGATTGCAGTGATCTTGTTTGTTAGGGTAGCTGTGGTATGAAAATCTAATTAGTTTTTGATTTTTCTTTGTGGTGCTACCTTCAGCTCTGCACGCAGAACTAAGCAGGCATGCATGTGCCTAGAAGATCTGATGTGACTAGTTATAAAGATTCTACTGCCGCTTTTTCTAGGTGTAATTTTAGAGATTGAAGTGATTTGAGCTATGAATTTTTTGAATGAAATTTAGTGCTCTGAGGCAGTAATAAAATTCAGCTTTGTAAAACGACTACTGTGGTGTTGCAACTTGATATCATGTGTGGGATTGGTGACATTATTTGCTAACTTTATGCATAGTGGTAAATTTCCTAGCTTGCAGAATGCTCAGTTTGGATTCAAACAGGCTTGTAATTTTAATTGAATATTCTCTTTCCTTTTAGATATGCCTTAATATCAATCAAGCCATCCCTTTGTTTTGTGTTGGTTGTAACTCAAGTTTTTTCTTTGACATATTGCTGCAGTGTGCTATAGTTAACTATGGCCAATCACTAATGTCATCAGTCTCTTGTCAGTTTTTATGCTTCCCTTTTTTTCTGAGTTTTTTCTCAACACTCAAAACATGAACATGGTTAGAACTCTGTGTGTGTGGTGTTGTGGTGTGTTCTGTTTGTTGTGGGTTTTTTAATTAAAAAAACCCCAACAAAACAACAAACAAAAAACCCTGAAACCAAACAAACAAAAAAACCAAGCAAAAAACCAACCAACCAAAACAAAAACCAAAATACCAACAACAGTGTGGTCAGTTGTTTTATTTTTATTGTAAGTAGCACACATACATGTTTTTCTTTACTGTCCTTCACATGCATTTTACTTTTTCATAACTGTAACATCGGGAGAGACTTATTGAAGTTGTTTAATGTCTCTTGGACATACCTGCCCAAACAAGGTTTGTAGAGCTCCTGTGTTTTTTAGTCTTCTAGAAGCAGATTGGTCAGACATATTTAGTAGGGTAAGCTGAGAGGTTAATTAGAGTATTAGTAGGCTAGAAACACCTCTCTAAGTATTCCTAAGCTCTTTCATTATAGCTGTGGTCTTTATGAAATCTAAGTATCAAACCTTCCTGTTGAGGCTCTGAGTATTGGTTGATTAGGAAGGATCTTCATTTACACGTGAGGACAGCTGTGTACAATAGTAATTGTATAAGCACTGATACAATTCACAAGAGAAGGACGGGGGGGAGTAGTGGTGACACAAACCCCCTTGAGCGGTACTGGAGTCTTTTGTGTAGTGCTTGAGCAATACCCACTGCTGTGAGAGTAGGGGAGAGTGGGGGTGGGATCTGGAAAGCAGCTGTTCCTGTGCAAATGAGACCATAGCAAATACAACTAAGGGGGAACCCATGTGTATGGTAAGCTTCCTATTTTAAACCTGGCAAGTGTTCTGTTTGTGAATTATGATTAATTTTACTCTCATCCCTATCTATTTAGAGGGCAAGGCTAGCTAAAAATTCTGTGCTGACAAAATGAGACAGGGCCCATTTATATTTGGTGCATTTTCCCTTGGCTGTTAGGTTGATGTGCTTGATTTAGAACTGGTAGGGTTTCATCACTTTGGCAACTTCTGAAGATACAGTATTGCTGTGTAGACCAATACTGTGCCCAAAGAACGTACTTAAAGTGCATTTGTAGGACTGCTTGTGCAGTTCAGCTAAAGACTGTTTAATAGGCTGAATAATACCTTAAATTATTCCTGACAACTGGAGATGCCTGACCTCCTGCCCACCATAGGCTCATCTTAACTCAGGTTTAAAAGCAGGATCAGTCTGACAGGAAAATAAAACACTGCTGCTGTTAGTTGCTCCTGCAGGTAACGATGTCAAAAAGCCTAAACTTAGTCTGAACTGAGACTACTTCGTACTCTGTATGAGTAGCAATGGGAAAGCTGTAGCATTAGACCTAGTGATGATGATTGCTGGAGCCAGAATGATTGTCACTGAACTCTGCATACAGTAGTCACACGTGGCATTAACAGATATACTAATTTTCTGGTTTATTTTCTTCCCATGTTGAGTTGCTGTCACTGGTAGACCTGTAGTCCTAAAACATTAGGAGATAACGCTAGTCTTGTCCGACTCTTATTTATTTATCCTCCACTCCAGTGCATATTAGCTTGCAGTGCTGGGAGGCTGAATGGATTTGAAGAGGCTGTATGTGCATTCTGTAAATTGGAGATGTTTGCTAACTACGTGGAGTGTTGTGTGTGCTTAGAACAGAAATGCAGGCTTCTGAAACAAACTGCTTAGGAAACACTGCTGTGAAAGCAAATCACAAATTACCCTACTGGTTCTTAATTATTCCGAATGATGTATTTTGGTAGCTCTGTGTCAAAAGGAATGAAGTGTGTATCTCTATAAAAAAGGTCATTTTAAAAATGTTTTATATCTGTACCTACACATCTGGAGAACAGTTGTGAAATTAGGTTTTGTAGTTCCTCTTCGGTTATCTTTGAGATGTATGATGAAAGTGAATGTTTTGATTTATTTTTCCAGCTAAACTTATTTTTCAAGCAGAGCCATATGTGTGGTGGTGGTTGCTTTTTGTGTGTGGGGTTTGTTTTTTTTTTTTTTTTAATATTGGAGCCTAGATGGCTATCATATCTGTGTTCTGGATGCGGATACAATATAATGTGGGCTGATGATATGACAAAAATCCTGCTCTGACTATGCTTCCTAGGTGTAGGTGAAGCCACCATTTTTAATTCTGTTTGCAGTGATTTGTAAGTTCGCTGGGAAGTTGCTGTAGGCCTCTACTGTTGTATCCTCTTGAAGAGAGCACACTGGGTTGGATAGATGGTTTGATCCAGATCAACTGCTCCTGTGTGTACTGATGATGAAAGAATGAAGAGTGAAGTATGAAAAGCAAAATGCACTGTACAAAAATTTTCATATGCTGTTGATCTTAGTGTGCAAATCTACAGTCGCATCCTGTATGAGTTCACCAGTTGTGACTGTAAACAGTGTGTGCTTATGTTTTGAGAGGAGTGGTTTGTTGGTGCCACATTCCAGTCTAAGAGCTACATCCCATCTGCCAGGTCTGGTGTCTCCCCAAAGGGAGAGATGTATACATGGGTTCTTGTGGGAAGGAGGGGACAGTAATTGCCTTCTGTTAAAAGCCAGAGAGGATGGGGTATAATTACAGTTATAAAGTAGTATATAAGTTCACTGTGATGATGCACTTGTAGTAGAATAGTATCAAAACCAGAAGTTTTAAAATCTTGTCCAGAGGCAGATGTGTAAAGAAAAAAGTAGGTATGAAAAACCACATTTGGGGTTGGTTTGTGTGGTTGGTGCTTTGGTTATTTCTTGCATTTGCGTACACTTGTATAAATGCTGCGGTGAAGGCTCTTTGTAGCACGAGAGTGGTAATGTAATTGTGGTTGGATAGTTTTGTTTGTTGTTGTGGTTTATTTTTATTTTTTTGGTGGGGTTGGAGCAGTGGTGGTCTCTTTGTGGTCTCTCCTGTGTCCTACTTATTCCCATGAGCACCAATGCTATCCGTTCTTGTTCTGGTGCTGCAAGTAGTTTCCCAGCTCTGTTCAGGAAGAACTTTGGGCTGAGGGGATGGAAATGGAGCATATGAATATTGACTTAGCTAAGTCATGGTTTTAAATGTTGAGTTCAAATTATTCTCAATGCAATTACTGTATTAGTCTTAGATTTCAAAGGTTTACAGTTAACTATATAAACCATTTGTATGACCACTGTCTATTATCAGAATAAAATTACTGAACTACAGTCCAAGTACCTTAAAAATATATTGCTAGCAAGCTGTATCTCTTGGAAGTGGTTATTGAGTAATGCACTTTGGCAGCCTGCCCTCCTGAAGTCTGTCATGGGTATATGACTGCATAAGGTTAGGCGTGTTGCAGGGTGAGAAGAACTTGTACAGATGACACTGGAAAGTTTCCTTTGGATCTAATATTCTGTGCGTCATATTTGTGCCAGTCCACTAGATGGTAGCTAACACATGCTGCTGGAGGTTGACAACTTAATTCTTGCAAACTTGAGTGCTTTCCTTAATGATTCATGCAATTTGGGACTGACTTTTTTTTACACAGAACTTGTAAAAAAAAAAATATAGTGTTAATATTTTAAATATGAAAAGTGCACTGTACTAAACACAAATGTTTGAGAAGGTAAATAAGTAAAGTGTAAACAATTTCTGGACACTTTTTTGTCTGCAGTGAGAGGGAAATTACTCTCTTCTCCTGGACTGAGAAAAGATGTGAAATTTAGAAGTGGCAAGAGAAATCCGATGGGTGTTCTTTTAGAGCAAAATGGATTTGAAAGTCTTGTCTGGCCTGCAACAGTTGAAAAGGTTTTATTTTCAGGCTGGGGAAAGTTCTAAGGATAAGAATATGTTGTAGTATGTGTAGGTACCTCTCACCGAATACAAAGGTTTTACTGGAAGGTTGTTTCTACAGTATTTTTGTGCGTATCCACAAATTTGGTGTTAGGAAAAATAAAACTTAGTGTATTTGAATACAGTGTGCTAGGAATTTTTTTCCTTTCCGTACTCAGGATTTGTTCTGCTTTCATAAGTGACCATCTCCTTGTGAAAAAGCAAATCAAAGGTGAATGCTTAATCTCTCTCTGGGGCACCTTCGTTTCTGTTTGTGGTGTTGTGTGGAGGGGTTTTATTTATTTATTTATGTAATTTTTAATATTTTTTTGTATTTTTTTCTCCCCCTTTCCAATTGTTCTGTCTTGACTGGAGAGAGAAGTTTGATACATTCCAAGTTAGTCTTTAATTTTACTTTGGCTCATCATCAGCTTTTTTTTGCGGGGGGGCATCTGTGAGCTTATTATACATAAAAGTTTCACGTGAAATGGATGGCAGATTGCAGAGGTATACTTACTGTAAGATTAGGTTATTCTCTGTGCCTAAAAAAGGGAAGTTAAGTTTTTAAACAATCCCACCTCTTTAGGTATGTAAAAAGTTCAGGAAGTAGAGGAGATAACTAGAATGGGAATGTGTTTTGATTCAGCAACTGTAACAGTTTTCTTTCACTTTTGTGCCTTAAACTGACATGATGGATCTTCTATAATTACTGGAAACCTATGCCCTACAGACTTTATTTTTAGCACTGAAAAGGTTGTAGGTTGGAATTAGTTTTATAGCATGCTTGAGTATTTTGGGGTTTTTACCTGACCTAAGGCAAAAGTATTTTAGGGTGGGATTTGCTATTGGCATCACAAACAGTTATATTAAAATCATGCTTTGTGTTTTTCTAAACAAAGGCTGTAAATGGTACGATTTCGTCATGTGTGATACTTGTGATTGTTAATGGTTTATTCTTGGAAGAGTCTTTGCATATGTTGAGTACTTTGAGATAGTGATAGAACGGTTTGCAAGGGCATGCATGCCTTGCTGTAATATAATCTCAAAAGACATGTTGCTTTCACATGATGTGGTTTTGAAGGCTGCTTCTGTATGTATAAGGTTAGCAAAGTGCATCTGTTAATAAAGCAAAGAGTGATAAATGTTAATAATATGGTATAAGGCATATGACAAATACATTTTCAAAATATTCTTGGGAGAGAAGGTCTTTTCTTGCATGGTTATTTTCTGTAGCGTGTATGTAATTTTCTACAGGTAGGCAGTGGTTTGTATAATCCAGAGAAAAATTGTGTCTTCCTCTATTGCTCAAAAAAAATGTGTGTTTGGCAAGCTTCCAAGTGTCCTAAAAGGATTATTGCAGGTGGGGAGGAAGTAGGTACAGAATATTTCAGCAGTCTGTGGTTGTAAGCATGAAGCAAGTCATGGAAGAGGTTTTGATAGCAGTTTTCATAATATTGGGGACTTTTCTCTCATATTATAAAACACATAACTTAATATAGAAGTTTTGTAATACTTCATCTATTTTGAGTTTTCTGGTAACATGCAGGATTTGTGTGTCTATCTGTTTCTGAACCAGAGTGTACCATGGTCCTGTAGTTTTCTGTTTCTGTGTCACTGAAATAAAATGGAAAGTAGATACGCTTGACTCCTCTTTATGGCCTTACTGATAATGTTAAATGTTTTGCTGGACTTCCTTGGTCCCTACTGGGTTTATGCATGTTAATTCCCCCCCACCATCCCCCCAAGCTGTGTTGGAAAAACCCATCTGCAATAAAGATAAGAGCATAAGAGCTCTTTACAGTAAAGACTTAACTTTACAAATGTGTGTTTTCCCTACCTCCAGAGTGATTATCAGAGATGACAGACACGAATTAAATCTTTTAGAGGGCTCTTTATTTTTGTCATGATATGTAGGAGACAGGAATGTACTATTCCCTCATACCTTATTACTGTGATATTTTACATTTCTGCTACTTCTTTATTAACAGGTCCTTTTTAACATTTTAATAGGTTTGCTCATCAGATATGACTTTAGCTTAAGCACTTGACTTTTTCAGTTGTACGTATCTGGACTGCACCTGAGTGTTTGTGTGGGTTGGTTTTTTTTGTTTTGTTTTGTTTTTTTAAGATGCATGCAAACTTACACTTTTCCAATGCAGCTGTAGTAACAAAGTTACTATGTAATGCCTTTTTTGAAAATGTCATTCTTGGGGACAGACGTTTATTCTGCCAGATGCCACTCTTTTTTTTTTCATATCTTGCTTATTTGCATAGTGACAGCTGCTTTTTTTTTATGTGGTCTGACTGGTTTAAAATGTTTGGTTTTTAAGCTTCATCTGAAAATTTTTCCTTTCCTATATGTGCCATTTGTCATATTCATATTATTTAGTCTTTTTTTCCTCAATAGTAAGATTTAATTTTTTTGCATGTGTACACAATAGGTTATAATAAATACCTATTCTATTAAGACTGAGGGGTTTTTTTTAATGGAGGTTGCTATGCTTTAGCCTGTAGCTGTTATGCAGATATGTTGTTTTTCACCCTTGTCACTTCCCTGTGAGATGACAAACCTGTTCTATATATAAAGCATTGCACTACTGAGTAATTTTAAGACCAAAGTTTAGGTGAATGTCAACACTGTTAAGAGTACCCAGTCCCTATAAAACTCTGTATTTAGGCTTCCATTTTTTTCCTCGTGAAACCATTATCACAGATTCCACATTGATTGATGTAAATGTACTAGTGGGCTGCTGCCAGAAACGGTGATCGAATTTATTTGTGGTGGATCTAGCTGTTTTATGGTCACAATGTCACTTTGGTGAATTGATCCAATGGAAAAGTAATTCAGTTGTTTAACAAAAAAATCCATTGCTTCAGCTCTTTATATCTGACTTTATGATTGATAGATATGACTTAAGGAAAAAAAAAAAAAATGTGTGCCCAAGGGAGCAGAAAGAGCAGGAACAGTATTTTAGCCTGCCATTATAGATAGATGTAAAGTAAAGCATTACACTTAGGGTAGGTAGCAGCAGTTCTTTTGGCGAACCAGTTCTGTGAGCAGGCTGTGCAATTTGTGAGCTGGTAAAAGTGGACTGGAAAATATTCTAAGGAATGCAAGCATTTGGAGAAAGGCAACTTTAATGTTGTTTTGATGTCAAGTTTGAGATGAGATTGATTTCTACTGCTTAGTTATTTTAAGGTTTATTGAGCAAAAAGCAACGTTTAAAGTTCACTTTAGTGATGCACTAAATGTGGTGAGAGGACGCATACAGAGATAAGCCTTGTTCTTGAGCCTGTATCTGTGCTTTTACGTTATGAGTGGTATGCTTTCAGTAGTAATGGAATCTGAACAGATCATCTTGCAACGGCAGTTTTCTAACTTTGTGCATAAAAAAAAGTCAGATAAGGCTGTGCTTTACTCGTTTCAAAGATAGACTGTTAAACACTTGGTTTCGTATTTCCAAAACTGTTGCTTTAGGAGGGACCCCCCAAGCTGTGTCACTTTGCTATTTTGCTGCCCATTGTATAAACTTTGGTCACAAAAGCTTCTTATTTGTGCTGAAAAATCTCACACAGGAATTGTCCCCTTAGCAAACAGGTTCAAGGTCTCTCTGAATGTTAGCATACATAACTTTCGTTAAAAAATTGCCAACTACTGACTATAAAACTAAAGGAAAAATCTCCCTCCTGAAATATGTGTGCCCATCCTTGATATGATGAAATCAAGATCATTGCAAAAGGAAATTGCATATTGTTTAGCGATTTACTCTCTTTTTTTCTTCAATTCAGGGTAATGTTTTCTTGAAGAATTGGATGGGTAGATTTTCAGTGACGTTTCCTTTCTCAGTTTCCAAGAGATGAAAATGTTTTGTTTTCTAAAACTTTGACAAACAGCCTTAGAATGGTAGAATATATTTAGAAGTTTAGAAAAAAAATAGTTCTTTTTAGTTTTTAACTTAAACTTGTGTCTTGTTTCTTCAGGGTCATGATGAAGAAGCTGTTGTGGATATGGGAAAAATCAGCTCTACTATCAATACAAACTTTGAGAAAGAAGAACTAGAGAGTAAGTTTGTGGAGACTTTTTGTTTAACATGCATTTTTTTGCCTTAGGATAAAAGATCTGTTTTCCTTCAAGTGCAACCAGTACTGTTAAAAGGAATGAGAACCTTATGGCCATCGTAAAATCCTAGTAATAAAACCAGTGACCTGCACTGTTTCTTACCTCTGTACATGCTAATAAATGCACACTGTTACTCAATCTGTGACAGAAAAAATACTTAAAATATTTATGAAGCTTTCTAAGGAAAGCTTGATTGTATAGGTTTGAAAAAGTGACTGCTCTCAGGAAGTAGTTTCCTAGCATGAATGATAGCAAGTTCTGCAGAATCAAAGCTTGGAAGAGGGGCCATGAGGGAGATGTTTGTTTTGCTTAAGTTAAGTATCATTGTGAGTGTGGTCACACATGTTCAATACTGAGAGCCTGAACAGAGAGCAGTGCTTCTGTTTCCATGGTAAACTGTACATTCCACTACCTGCCATCAGTTAAAGCATTATGGAATCCTGTTAGTCTTCATTATTTGACTTGGGATCCCGCATTTAGCAAGAAGAATGGCATTGAGTTAGTTTGATGTAGCAAAATGCAAAACTGAACTACTTCATCTAACATAAAATTTCTTACTGAGTTGAAAAGGAAGTATATTGAGATGAAGCTTCATTGATGCTATTTAGTGAAGCCAGAGTAAAAAGGTAGGGAGGACCAGTGTGAAAATCTTACCTTTCACGTGGAGTGCTCTGAAGCTTAATTAACATTTGCACAATGCTAGAAGACTATCAGTAGATTCACTAAGTAGTATTTCCTGACAGTACAGACTGAATGCTTTAGAACACCAGAGAGCCATCATAGCAGCAGTTTCTAGCTGAGAAAAGTTGATTTAGGTTGCAGTTAACATGTTCTTATACTGTGATCTAATAAGACAGAGTTTAAAGTTGTCTGCTGCTGTTGCAGTCTATACTGTTACTTAGTTCCCTTCAGTCTTACTGGTTTCCATCTTGTACTGACGCTTGGATTTGTCTGACTGTACCATAAGCCTGGTTAAGCCAGAGAAAATGTAATAGTCCTGACAAAGGCAAGTAATAAGAAAGATCTCAGCAGCTGAGCACCCCAAAGAGGTTTGCCACACAGATGAATGTGTGGCAGTGCTGGGTGGAGGAAGGAAGTGTGAATATGAGTCTGAAACAATGACAACTTAGATAAGCTTGAGCTATGGTAAAACTACTGCCATGTCTGTTTCTGCAGTTAAATCTTCAGTACAGATTAAGCTATCTTCTCCTTCATTTCCTTCTCTTGCTGTTCTCTGGGAGATGACACAGAAAAAGTGTGTGTGTTTTGCAGAGAGGCAGGGGTTAAAAGGAAGAAGGCAGTAGTAGTTGGAATCAGCTGGACTAGCTGCCATGCAGCATAGTGAACAGCTGTAATGCCTCAGCCCTGGAGAATGACATGGGAATGTGCAGCTGCATCATTTCTCCAGTCCCTTTTGTAGCACATTTGCAGGAGCACTTGAGCTAGTACAGCACTGTAGTTCACAGGATACTGGGTGGGAAGGGTGAGGGTTCAGGCTGCTTGAGGCTACTTAAGCACTTGTATTGCTGATTGGGGAAATACCCCGTCTTATCAACTGCCAAAGAATAAATTAAGGTGAAACCAAGATTTCTGTTTCATAAGCAATTGAATCAACGTAACAGTTGTTAAAAGGAGGAGATGAGATCTTGCTGTCCCCACCTTGCTCTTAGCTATGCAGCCTCACCTTTCCTTTGGCTACCTCTCAGTCTCTTTGGAGTCACCCAGTGTCTCTCACTGTGAGAGAGGGCTGGCTGTGCAGAGTTTAATAAGAAGTATCAGACAAGAAAAATGTATTCCAATAGGATTATCACAAATCTGAAAATTCATATAGGTACATATTTTCTCACATAAGTAGGATTTTTTTTCTTAATAGTAGATTGGGTGGAAACTGTTCCAAAGTAAGAACTAGAAGGTTTTCCTTCCCTGTATGGAAGAGAAAGGGTACAGATGTTTGACTCATACAGTTATCTTCTCTGAGATTCACCAGAAGGGATTATTTAGATTCAGGGTCTTTAGAGGATATATTTATGTGTACTTACAGCTCTGTTTGAGATTGTTATTTATAAGCTATTATAATTAAAGTAGGTATGTGTACTTTTTAGGTTTTGCTTTTAATTCTGGTAGTAAAATCTTACAAGGGTAGAAATAGAATTGTTGGCTGCAAGCAGTAAAAAGCCTCCAGATACTACTATTTTTCATTACTGACTTGTGACCATTTTCTTGTAGTCTTAGGAAGACCTATAGTCAAGAATTAGGTATCGTATGTGTTTTAAGACTTGAAACTCTTCCAGTTGAGTCTTCCAGCTTGATTTTCTGGTGACTTGAAAAGGAGTTCTAGGAATTTGGAACCCTTCCAGAAGTGCGTATTAATTCTTTCTCGAGGAGAGGCAGCAAGCATCTTTAGTTCAGCTAAATGTGATGTGAAGCACCAAATCTTTAAGAGTAACCATGGACAGGTGATAGTTAACTGCTTTAAAGCCTGCACAAGTTAATGTTGATTGGCTTGATACTGTAGAAGACATAATAGTAAAGCAAATGTTTCTTGATGTTGTCAGTATTGGATACTTCTATTTGCCGGAAATTTCGTGATGAAATAGTAATGGAAAGAGGGCCAGATGTTGAAGGCGAAAATAGATCTTGGAGTTAGGGCTTCTGAAGCTCTGCATTCTATTTGTGGTGGCTGGGAAAGTGTTGGCACATATCTGGAGTCACACTGTTTAGGCTAGAAAGGTTAGGCACAGGCTACTTGTTTTGTAACTCTTCTGGTAAAAGAAAAATGGGTAAACTGCAGTTGTGGGCAGACTCTGTGTGTACTAAATAAAGGTACTGTCTACTGAGGCTGTGAGGCCTTACTTTGCAATAACAAAAGTCAATGTACAGAAGAACTAAAGTGGAATAACAACATCTTAAAATAACATTACTGAGAGCACCTAATGTTCTTAACTTGATGCCAGACTTTTTGAGCTGCAGTGAATGAGTAATAGCGAAGTAAGGCAGGAGTTGGAAGTAAGGCAAGAGTAGTAATGGCCAAGTTATTTCACGCCACCTTGTAAAAAGCATTTTCTATTAGGAACCATGTTTGAGGAAAGCTTTCTTAAACCTGAGTTAATATGCTTGGCTTGTTATTACTAGGACCTATCTTCTTCAGTGTGCAGTGACATTTCCACCTTGATTTTAGAATACATTTTCTAGATGTGGTTTAAGGGAAAAAGGAGATATTCTGTTGTTCTTTGCTATGCCTGTAACTGGTTGGCTAAGATAAGGAGTTTGCACATAACAGAAGTCTTGTTCCAGAAACAATTTGAGGTCAAGAGCGTGTGTCTCAGGAGACTAGTTTTCTGTGGCATAAATCCAAGAAGTAGCTTTCAAGAGTTAAGATGATTTAATAGCTACTCCACTCTTACACTATCCTGTGGCAGGTGTAAGTAGTATTTATATTTCATGTGACCCTATTATCTCTGATACCTTGATGGCTTAAAGCCTTATTTTTTCTTTAAGAAAACCTCTGTCCTTTTCAGTTAATCTTAGTTCATGTGATAAATTAGCCGAGTCCCAAATGGGATTATAATACAATTTATTGAACGAATAAAGGCAAGCAAACAGCGCTCGGTGTGTTGGGAGTCTCTGCTCTACCGAGACACACACACCATACAACAACAGACCCCCTTTTATACATGTTACCCTAATACATCTCCTTGTCCAAGCAACAAGCATAGCTCAGCCAATCAGGTCCATTCTTGTCCACAAATGTAACATGCAACAAGCTGCGTTAGCCAGTCCCTGTCCTCAGCTTTTGGAAACTTTCTTCAACCCCTGTCTCTGCTCCTCACAACTTTTGCTCAGCTCATGGACTCCACTGAGCAATCTGGCATGTCTCACCACACCACTGACACGAATCAAGTGAACACACTTCACAGTTCATACTGCATTTTTTTCCCCTTCTAGAACTGACTATTTTATGTCTAAGTGGAAAACTTGCTGTACAAGTGTCCCAAAGTTTAATGTGCTATGGGTAGTTAGAAATTGTTTCAGTATTATGAAAGGGCTTTGGGGATCTAAGAAAACTTGTATAGCACCTTGTAGTAGAATGTACTACTAACATTTTTTTTTTCAGGTGGCAGGTTTACTATTATTCTACCTTTTTAGATGCATCTAAATCACAACTGTTTAAAAACTCATGAATAGTTCCTGGAAGATCTTTGATGAAAACAAGTTGAACAAGAGTAGGGAAACACAGGTAATACAACAGGATATTGTAGCTGCTGACCCTTTATGGTTGTGCTTAGTATTTACATTTTGATGTTCTGTAATAGCCTGTACTAATTTTAGACAGGCAGCACAGAACAGGTTTCTCATGGATCTCAAACTATGGAATAAATGCTTGAAACTTGAGACTCCTTAATGATCTAAAAAAGAACCAGGCTTAACAGAAAAAGGAATTCTGAAGTGCTATTTCTCATAAGGTTGTATCTTTTTATGTGGTCAAAAAGTAGAAAAATGTGACCTGTAACTGCTTCTGAAAAGAAAAATAACTTGGGAAATAATAAGAATATAATAATAGTAACAAATAATTAATGATCCTTGCAGATCACCTTTCAACCATCCTCTCTAATGATATCCCTGAATTGGAAAGATCTTGCCTGCTGCTTAAGTTTGAGTTGAACTGAGAGGAAACAAAAATGCTTCTATTCAGATACAGTACAGCTAGTCAGGGATATGGGACATGCTCTGACTTGTGCAACATCAACAAAATGTTCACTTGCACTAGCTGTGCTAGTAGCTGGTGTGGTACGCATTTTGTCCTTATTGTTCAGAAATAAATATTAACTGTGCTTAGCACTTCTCTAGAAGTCACAAAAAATGAGATGTTTAACTGAGATTGTATTTAAATTATATCAGGAAAGTGAATTTTGGAGTTAGGCTTCATTGCTACATCTTTGTCACACGTGTTGAAAATTTTAGTTGTTAGTCGCTGTGGGAATCCTGCATTATACAGTCCCCAGGCAGGTTCCTGAATGTCCTGTTCATTCATGCAATATTCAGACTTCTGTGAAGAAAGAATAATGGTCCTCCACTTATTTGTGGTGTTCATCACAAAGGTAAATCCTTAACAAATGCTTTCAAAACTGTTTTCAGACTGCCTTTTGGGAGAGAAAGTTGGCAGCCTAATTGTGACATAAAACTCAAATAGGGCACCTAAAGTCATTATACTTTACATGTTTGCTGTTGATGTGTTACTGGTTTTGGATGCAGGGGTTTATTTCTAATTTCTGGAATATTCTTTTTGGAAGATGTTTCTGATTATGTGAAATGCAATACTTAGAAATTACTATAAATTCTGAAATTTTTACTTGCAAGTCAAAATACTTGCAAATTACTTGAAAGACATACTGTAAGATCCTGGCAAGTGAAGATTAATAGAAGTTACTTGAGACGAGACTTCTTTTCCCCCCTCTTTTTTACATTATGAGGCTTCTTGATGGTAGCCTAACAAAAGCTGACTGTAAAAAGAAGAATAGATAAATGCACCCCAAAATATGTATTGTTTCGCTAGATAACAATTTGTATAATCTGAAATGATTATTTTTTTATTTTGATACCACCATTATCCTCATCTTGGAGGAAAATTACTTCATATTCTTCAAACAGATCTTCTTAATAAGTATTTGTGAGATGCTTGTTTATTTCTTGGCTGTTGAGACCATTCCACAAATAAGGAACCCTTCTGCATATGCCAGTTGATGAATGGCTGTCGACGGGATGTTTTATCTTGCCAAGGAAGTTACCCAACTTGACAATCTTTCTGAGTTGGGATGGGGTAGTGGTATTAATACTTGAAACTAAGTGAACATTTTTGCATAGATTGTAAGTCACTCATCAGAATCACAATAATACTTTTTGTTGTTGTTGTTGTTCAAAAGACATATAGTGTATGTATGATGTATAAATCTGTGAGGTGTTCTATTCTGCTTTCAAGTAAGGAAAACTTCAGAGAAGACAGCTTATGGTAATGACCTGGTGCTTTATGGAAACTGTAGACTTCAGTAATTTCAGTGGTTTCTGCATGGGAACTGGTACATGTGTGGGGAACTGGTACGTGGGTAGGGAATCATATAAAATTTGTTTTAGCTACATTTCCCTTATGTAGCCAATCTGATGTAGAAGATCTTTACATAATAGTGAATCTTAAGTGAAAGTGCACTGTGAAGGAGGTAATGCAGCAAAGATAAGATTTTCAGTATGCAGCTACTTTTTTTTTTTTTTATAGAGGTAGAAGGCAATAGTGAATATGCATCCCCCTGAATTGTTTAAAGTTCTGACAAGTAAAACTGGATTATGTAATATTCAACCTCTGAAATGGACAAAGCTGTTCAAACATGTTGTCTCTCCTCTAGTAATGGTTTTTCACAGTGAATCAGTGTTTAAACTTGAATGATTTAATGAGAACATCTGCAGTAGATAACTATTTTTTTTTTTTTTTTTTTTTTTTTTATGTTTAAGTCTTTAAAATTATTCTGGGAAATGGCCATGCTAATTTTAGTATTTCTTTCTAAGTTGTTTTTAAAATGGATGCCATGCAACACAAATGCCTTTGATGTAAACATGTAAAACAAATATTATAAAATGGATTAAAATGGAATGCTTTTCAAAAGTTTATGTTATAAAATGTCCTAACTTTTATTTTCCTTTCAGACTTCTTTTATCTGAGATAACATTTTGCAACATTTCTGTTCTGACTGCATCAGAAGTTTTACACAAGGCTAACTGTAGTTTTATAATCTGAAGCGTAATGAAACAAACAAAATGGTTGTTATTCAAGTAGTACAGCCATAAACCAGACATTTTACCAAACTGCACCAATTGAAACAAAACTTTTAGTGAACCTGATGGCCCTAGATTGCTAAAATTTAAAAATTTTGAGATGAGGCAGAAGAAATAGAAAACTGTACTTGATTTTGCAGCTTATTGTTTCTTGGTGTTTCATAACACTTATATTATGATTTTTAATCCTTTTAAAAATCAGTTGTTCCAAAAATCGGCTAAATCTTATATGACTTGATGGATGTCGGAAGTCTTTCTGAATGATGACATCTCCATTTGCAATTCATTGAAAACTAATGTTTCAATGCTTTTAAAGTGAGAAATCTTTTTTTTTTTTTAAATTTCTGAACGTTTTTATTTCATAACGAAGGTGTGAAAGTTTGAGTCTCTTAGAAAGGGTAATCCTTACATGAGGCAAAATTCCCTCTAATATCTTTCATACCTTTAAAATATCAGGAAGTACATCCCTTTGCAGGTAGGCTGATCCATTTAAAGATGTGTGCAGCAGCTCTGCAAGAGAGGAATGTGATGAAATTTGTAATGCAGATGTATTTGTGACACACTGATGTGTCACAAGTGGGAAAAATCTTTGCGAATGTTTCCTTTGAAATACAAGCACAGCGTTACGGGTGTGGAAGTCTCATGTCCTGACAGGATATGGCATCTGTGAAGTGCTAAGAACACTGGCTTTTTTATTAGTCATACACTTTCTTAATAAGTGGCCAACACTTGATCTTAATGCGACTTTTGGTTGAATTGGGTGTTTCTAGGTTTTTCTTCCTTCCAACAGAAACAACTCTTTGAAGCTATCCTGGGTGTGCATGCTTTTTTCTTGAGCTCTGCTGCAGAAACAAGATGGCCCAAGAGCCTTCAGCTCAGATAGAGTGGGGGCCTCCCTCCCACAGGTACCAAGTGCTGGCTCCTTTCCCTGGTGAGGGACGCCAGTGCTGGCAGCAGGCCACAAAGACCTGGGGTGGATGTACCATGTGCCAGAATCCCTGGGGAGCTCTGTCATCTGGCACTAAGCTTTTCCTATTACTGCTACTACTTCCATGTCTAATATAATTACTGATAATGCCTCCTTCAATATTGTTAATTGTGTCAAATAGAAATACTCAGTGCATTTTTCTCCTATGACTGTCACTACCAACTCACATTTGGTCTTGGAGTTAAAAAAAACCCCCACTTCTGTGTGTAATGAGAAACCTGACGTTTAGAGCATCATATTGCGCTGACTGGCAGCTGCAATCTTTGTTGTGGAGGGAACACTGAGCTGCTTTACTGTATGCAATGCATACTGGATTTTGGGATTACACTTCTCAATTTTATCTATCATGTATTTTGGTATAAAGAGCATATTCTCAGATATACTTAATTACTAGGAGCAACTGGAGATTTCAGAATAAAGCCCAGGAGGCTTAATAGATTCTAAAGTATGCTGCACTGTTGAGACTTTTTGGGGTCCAGCTGTGGCATGTGACTGTCACATGAAATTATTTTCTTTACTCCTCTATTCAGATTTGATTAGAAAACTTTGTTTTGGATGTTTTATTCTGAAAACAAGACAATTTTTGTTAAATAATTCTTTTAATAAAGCACAGAAGAAGAATGTTTGGTAATAATAGTGGTTTTTTTATAGTCAGTTCATGCATGGAAGACCAAGGTTATATTTAAATACTTCATATTCACTTATTACCTAAGGAATTAATGTAGAAATAAGTTGACTGTTTTTTGGAAATGTTTTGTGTGAGAGAAGTTAATAAAATAAGTGAAAATACTACTGTTTACCTGGAAATATTTCTCATACTAAGAACTTCACTATAAATAGTAAATTTAATTTAATTGCGTACTTCAGAAATGTGGCATTGCTTAGAGAGTTAGAGAATTAGCATAGTAGCAGTATTTTTGGTGAATTACTGATGAGTTAATTTTCAGAAATTTCATTATAAATAAACTTTAAACAAAAGGAGGTGTGGAAATGAGGAATTCTACTTGTTCCTTAAGTTTCATCAGAGCAGAGAATATTTGGAGAAGGCTTTTGGGCTGTGAAGGTTTTTTGGCATGAAAAGGCTTTCTTGTTCTCACTCTTTCTTCTTCCATCCACCTAAGATTGTTTTTGCTATTTGTGTGCTTATAACTTCAGAGCAGATCTGTGACAGAAGCGGTAGAAGTTGTGCTAATAAATTGCATTGAGCTTGTTTTTGTGCGTACGAGTACTTTCTTTGATGTAAAGGGAATTAATGTCAAGGCATGAGATGGTAATAGATTGCAAATGCTTCCTCCAAGGGTAATGTGTTGGGTACGTAAGCTGGAAGACATGGAACAGCTGCTTTTTCCCCCCCCTGTTTTATGGTCTTAAGTGCAGATTAGGATCTCTCCTGCAGATCCTTCAGTTTTTCCATACTGGAAAGCTCCATGCTGGGGCAAGATAGGTTATGACATTATTTGATTAAATAAATGCTTCTCTATAAATTACATTCTGTATCTTCAAATTATTAGTTGAAGGGTTGTTTTTTTGAAAAATAGTGTTTCTTGTCTTCAGCAGACTTTGGGACCTTCGGAGAAGATGGAGTTGTTCTTGTTGAAGGTGCATAGTGAAAGGGTGAGGGGGAGCACACGCATGATGGAGTACTAAAGTGCTGATTGGATATTAGGAAATTCTTGTCACACAGTATGTTATTCTGTGTTTGAATAGGTTGCCTGGAGAGGCTGTAGGGTATCTATCCTTACAGATATTTGAAGCTAGGCTGGTTGCCATTGTGACCCACCTGATGGTGTCAGCTTTGAAGCTGGCTATTCTTTTGAGCAAGACTAGACCAGATAACTCACCTCCAGATGTCCCTTACAGCTGTAATTAATATATGGTCTCTGCAGTTCAAATTTTTAGGTTACAAGGTTTGATATTAACTTGATTTTCTTTGCTTTCCCTTATTAATGTGGGGAGGAAAGTCCTTCTTTGTATGGAGCTTAAAAGGCATCCAGCTAACAAAACGATGGTTAGAAGAAAGTTCTGTGTGGAGTGGAACTTGCAGGTTTGCCATGTCAGAGCATTTTTGGATACATGCTTTTGATCTCTCTCAGAATTTAGAAGTCTTCTATTACCATTTTCTTAGGGGACTTTAGGAAGAAATTAGGGAGCTTAAACAGAGTGTTTTCTAGTCTGTCAGGTTTACAGGACTTGATATAAATTGACTTTTGGAGTAATGCAAACCATGTGATGGAGATGTGCAGCAAGCTCCTAACATTTAAATTTATTTCGTACTGATAAGGACCTTAAGTAGTAAATACTCTTGGAGGATTTGAACAGCTAAGCTTGGATAAAGTCATGTTAGTTTAAAATGAACAATTATCTCTTGGACTTTGTATTACTAAATTTAGTATCGGGCAGTCTACTAATTCTATTAATTATTGGTTTAAAGCAGTTCAGTAACAGGCTTTGCTTGAGAGTGGTACTGTGCTACAAACATTTGCGTTAATAAAACTTTGAAGGTCACAACATTGTACTTTTCAAGCTCTTAGAAAGAAAGTTCAAATAAAAGATTGTGGTCCTTTTGGAAATAACACTTCTAGTAATCTGAATTCCAACAGTTTTAGAGTTAACTCTTTCTCTGTTGCAATTATATTTCTCGCATTCCCCCCCCCCCTTGGGGGGGTGGTGTGGGTGGGGGCAGTGTGAAAGGAACTCTAAGCTGTTTTCCCCAGTTCATGGGGAAGGAAGGGATGAAATCACTGGGGTTTTGTTTGGTTTGTTTTTCCTTGTAAATTGTGTTTGTAAATAAACCTTTATCTGCTCATCTGCAAACATGAATTACTTCTGTCTGAATAGTGAAATTTAAGGGAACACAGACGTACTCAGTAGAGCCATCCTCTCAGTCCTTACTTTGTGGAGTTAGAATTAAGGTTAAGCTTGTCCAACTTTTATTACGCACTTTTGCCCTGCCTTTTGGAGTTGAATATACCTGCAACAGGGTTTTGGGTATTCATGGCAGTATACTTAGCAGTAGTTTTTGATTTCCTAGGTAATAGCAGAGATGTCTGTGTTTATACGGAGTATCCATGGTACCAAAAAAGGTCCCTTCCTTCAGGAATGGAACAGTCTGAAGTGCTCATAGGCTGCTGTTTACGATAGCCAAACCTTTCTTTCTTGGTTAGTTTATTGTACTGCCACCTCCATTCTTTCTTGGGGGGAAAAAAAACCCCAAAAAAACAAAAGAGAAGAAACAACCCAAATGCCCCAAAAAACAAAGAACAAAAATTCAGAGGCTTCTTTTCGGCCTCAAGTTTTTTCTTTAAGTTATTCTGATAGAACTACATTGGATTGTGATGCATTCTACACAATTATCTCTGAAAATCATCTTACTTAACAGCATTTCACATTAGTCCCAAAATACAGTTGCAGGTGCAACAGCCTTACTGCTTTGCATATACAGAAATGATTTGGAGAGGATATTTTTGTTTTACATTTGCCCACAAGAACGGGTCTACTTGAGGAAATAGCCATTCACACAATAGTCACTTCTGGGCAGCATGGGCTGAAGGATAGGAGCACCCGTTACTAGCCTGTTCCCATGTCTTTGTGATACTTAAATCTGTTAGGGTAGTGAGAAGGCACATTCTTTTAAAGTTTCCTTATGGAGTAATACCAAATGTTGTAGGTTGTGGGATGGCTGCTCAAGTTGAGGACAAATTTGACAGTTCCTACTCAGTCTGTCTTGAAGCAGCTGTGAGGCACCTGGATGTAGTGATAGCTGAGGGTAGGAAAGCAATTTGCTGCAGTCACAGGTTGTTTAAAAACACAGTCACTTTTCCTCAGCTTTTACCTGTCCCTTTACAACATATCTGCTCTCCTCTGAACTTCCATACTGAACAAAGTTTTCAGTCAGACTACAGTTTTGTAAAATGAGGTAGACATCTCATTTCCTTTTTCCAACTCTCCTTCATGCAGCAGTGTGGTCTTTGACTATGGAAATGATCACACAATTATAAATGCTGATTTTTGCAATAGCAAAAATAGGTGTCACGTTTGCATTAACTTCTGTGGGAATTGCATTGCACGTAGTAGCCATGGAGGGTGAAGGTCAGGCCGCTTGGCAGCAGCTGGGTGTTCTTGTTAGAAGAAGCTCACAAAAGAAAAGTCTCTCTCTATAAATAGTACTGATGAATGTTTCAACAAATTAATCTGTTTTCTACTCCTACAGAGAAACAAATAGCTTTTAGCATGCTCAATTTCTGATTTGGTCATAGTGCCAATCAGTCAACTCTAATTAAAACTAGCGTTGGAAGTCTGTCAAAAATCACATCTTTTAATTTAAAAGGACTCATGACCAAACTAATTAAATGTTGAACTTGCTTGTGCATTATTACTGATTTTTGCTTAGTCTTTTTACTCATGTAGCACTGTAAAAACACTATTTTTTTTTTTGGGGGGGGGGCTTAGAGATGCTTTTCTTGGAAAATGAGTTTGATACTACCACTTTTTTATTTCTTAAAAGCTCTGTAATTGCTGGTATTTTTCAGTATTCTTAACCTATTGTGTGTGCACATGCTGTACACGCGTGTATGTGCATGTTATGTGTACAGTTACAACTCCTAACGTTTGCTTGTTTTCTATAAATTAGCTGAATTTGCATCTCTTGGAGCTGGAAAGCCACTTCCTTTTCCTTTTCTTAATGTCAGTCTTCTGTAATAGTTCTTCTACAGTATGAAACAAAGTATTTAGTGTTAACCTCCAGGCTTATAGTTAATGTCTCTTCCTGAGATTGTTTAAAACAGAGTTAAAAAGGTTATTGTGTATGCTAACTCCATTACAGGAGACATGGTAGTAATATGTCCATAACAGTCTGTTGATCGATTTCTTTTTGCCAAATTGTTGATGCTAGTATTGCCTTAATGTAAGAAGTCCAAAGCAAAATAAGGTGTTGAAAGTACATGTTTTAAAGACCAGTCGGTATTAATCTCAGGATGTGCTACCTAAATTTATTAAAGCATTCTAGAATAGAAAAAAAAACCAAACCAAAACACTAGACAACCCAACCTTCTGTGTAAGTTACTTGATACTTTAGCATACGTTTCCAAATAGAAGTTCCTTTTATGCTCCTGAACGGATACTAAATTAATGGTGCAGTTAAACATCAGATTTACCTAGATGTGTCACAGGCTACTTGAATAAATATTGGCAGTTCATTCAAGCAGAGAAAATTCCATGCAGACTCTGTAAACAATGAATAATTTCTTAGAGTTCATAAACTGAAAAAGGAATACACACCTTGCCATTGTAGTGACTATCCTAATAGGAATCCCTGCAGACAAGAAGAGTATCATGTAGTTCTCTGTCTTGCCCTGGTGTTTATCAAGTAGCTTCTTTCAGTGTTTCA
>JAAGNO010000409.1:35003-45638 GCA_033439905.1 Ceryle rudis
CCCTGCAGACAAGAAGAGTATCATGTAGTTCTCTGTCTTGCCCTGGTGTTTATCAAGTAGCTTCTTTCAGTGTTTCAAGTCAAGCTTGTGTTTCTGTATGACTTGTTTCACAACTGAGTTCTTAAATTGAGCCATATTCTCTTTCAGTTAATCGGGGAAATGAGTATAGCATTGGTTCCTTGTCCTCGGGGAAGGACAGAAAGGAATTGGTAATATTCATTCACTAAAGGTAGTTCTGCTAAGTGTTTTGTGGTTTCTTTTTGTCAAAATCCTTGTCTTTTTGACTAAGGCACTAAATTTTGGCAGGAGGTTGATTTTTGTTAAATAGTTTTCTTTTAAACTTTCTTGAAAAGGCCACAGAGCTGTGTATATTGGAGTTCATGTCCCCTTTGGAAAGCAAGGCCGTCGGCGGCATAGACATCGGGGACATAGGCACCACAGAAGAAAAAAAGAGAAAGAAACTGACAGAGAGGATGGCCGAGAATCTCCATCATACGGTAAGAAATCTGTTGTATGAGTTTTGTGTATCTTGAGAATAAACTTGTTACTCTGTGCTTAAATGTTGCTTGTTTTGTGCTGTTTCTTTTATTCTCAGTATAATTAGTGTCTTTTTATTGAGAACCAGGCAAGGATTTTGTTGTCTTGTTTTATCTAAATCATAAGCTGTTGGACTTCATCCAGCTGTCTGTGTGAATGTTCTGCAGTGAATAGATTAGACTAGAGCTTCACAATACTCTCCTGTAACATAAAAATCTGTTATTTAAATGAGACGCCTTTTTTCAGACTCTGTAGTCTGTTATTACTCTTTGCTGTCACTCAAGATTTTTGAAAGTATGGATATAGCTGTGAAGCAGCATTTTTCATGGTAATTTGGTCAATGATCTATTGAAATATTTACTTTAGCCTTCTTGCTGTCTGCTAGTAATAGTAAGGGAATTATACTGCCTCCTAAATTTCAGTTCTGGATCAGACACCCCCCTAACTCCAGCCCACCCTTTACCCTTAAGATATGCCTTTGTCATAACATTGTCTGAAATAAAATTATTTGGCAGTACTCTTAGCAGATTTTCTTCAAGACTTCAAACCCACTTTTATTCCTAGACTGTAGTGAATGGGAAATTTATGGTGCAGTGTTCTGCTTCTGTTTACTATCACCTTTCTGTCACTAGAACCACGTTCTGCATGGGGCCAGTTCCCTGGGACAAAGGCGTTTTCAAATGTGCATGCTTGAACAAGTCTCCTTTTACTGTTGTCCTACGGTTACTAGTTTCATCCATCTTCAAAACTTCTCCTTCCAAATACAAGTTATCATTTGATCTTATGTTTGTAGAGTCTTGGTGTAAAGGTTCTGAAGCAGCAAGTAATACTAAGCAGATAGAAATGGACTTCTCTGTTCTGACTACTTCTGTCTCCTGGATACACAGGATATGACCAGTTTCTTGGTATATGTTCATTTTGGGACACAAACAACTGGCTGTAGATCATCAGTAATCAGTGCTGTTTGTATTCAAGAGCTCATTTCGGAATGGATTGTGTTATTGGATAGTGATGTATGCCAGAACAACAATACAAGAGCAAAATTCAGTTCTGAAAAAAGATTATTAGTAATGCAGGTCTTTCTTATGTCTAAATCTATAAGGTGATCTTCCTTCTGCAGTGGAAGCATACAGTTAATTGCGTGTTCAGATATAGCAACTGTGAACAAAGTAAATTTTTTTTTTTTAAAATTTTGATCTACCTGGGCTTTCAATCTCTGACTGTCACAGAGATAATATTGCAATTACTACATTATTGAACCCTTGTAGTTTGAAAGCCCTCCCTTAGGTTGAAGCAAGATCTGTGTATAGGTATTAAAAATACCTCTAAAACCATGTGGTTTTATGTTGTGGGGTTTTTTCTAAGCTTTCTTCATAACAGTGAAGTCCACTATTTACATTTGATCGATAGTTAAGTTTGTTATGAGTTATTACTGAGCCTGTTCCACTAGGCATTATACTATGAGAAGTGAAAATATTTCCTCAACATTTTAGCTGTATAATTTCTACTTTCTTATGCTAATTTACGTACAGTGTTCCAACCATGCAGTGAGAGAGTATTTTTTTCTGTTGAAAAATCTTCTGCTCTAACAATATGAGTGTCTGGATGCCCACTATGTAGAGGAAAAAAAAAAAAAGACAAGCCACATATTTAGCATCTTGAACTATTACTGTGGCAACCAATCTGTAAGGGTATTTGTTTTTGTCAATGTAATTTGGGGGAGGGGGGGGGTGTTTGTCCTTTTTTTTTTTTTTAAATTATTGTGTGCATATTTTTTTTTTCTTTTGTTTTCCCTCCTGTAATTAGTGTCTGTGACATGATGGTATCACTTAAAGAGGAAACAAAGTTTCTAGCCCTTTGGTATATTAAGTTTTACTTTTTTACCGTTTTTGGTGCTGATGTTTATTTTCACACTGTTAATCTATAGAAGAGCTAAAATTCCTTAATTGCATTACATAAGCATAAATTTCCATATGTTTTCAGAAACAATGATATTTTAAAAGGACCTCCTTTTAAAGAATTGTCTATGTTTCTTTTATTCTTCTTCCCTCTCCTTTTCTTTAAGACACACCATCGCAACGAGTGCAGTTTATCTTGGGTACTGAAGATGATGATGAACACATTCCCCATGATCTCTTCACTGAAATGGATGAACTTTGTTTCAGGGATGGAGAAGAATATGAGTGGAAAGAAACAGCTAGGTATGCTACAAGTAGATTGTTTCAAAGTATATCTTCTTGTGATTTTTATTTCGGAGAACTGCAAGACAGTTCTAGGTTAGAATTTTCATGAACTCTAGGAGTTGTTAATTCACACTTCAGCAATCAAAACTGCTTTTTTGTCCAACTCGGGAAAAATCAATATGATTTCTCAAGAGACAGACTGGTGCTGTGTTCACTTTCCTGAAAGTTATTGTGCTGAGCATTGCGAAGGGTACAACTGTGTGTAGTTATAAATATGGGTGTTCTGCCATCGAGCACAGTATTTATAATCTTAGAAATATCTTTGCTCTGTTATTGCTGGTATATTAGTATCAGGTTTTTTCACTTAAACATAATGAATAGTGGATAATTACATGGGGTTTTTTTTTAGGTAGCATTTGATTAATGTTTTGCAAATTTCATGCATGAATGTTACAGGATGCATGATTATTTTTGGCCCATATTGGTTAGTGCTTCCTTTTATGTATGTATTGTAATCAATTCTTCCTCATTCAGTACTTCTGAAAACCTTACTGCATTTTAGTTTTTGCAGAAGTTTAATTTACGTAATGCCTGTAAGTCGGAATCAAGATCAGTTTTTAGTTAGACATGTTCCAATTACCTAGCTCTTAAATGTCTGACGTAGCACCCTGGGAGACTTGAATATGGTATATGCAGTGTATTTCAGATACCCTTCTAATCCTAAAATACTGATGAAACCAAGATATGTGAATCAAGTAACAAGACACAATCCCAGACTGTTCACAAGAACTTGTGAATAGACAGGTATTGTTCAAACCAAAAGAAATATAACGGGCAAAAAAAAAAAAACCAGTTGAGTGTGGTTAAAAGGCCTGATAAAATTATTGTGACTGTCAGTCAGTTGGGTTGTCAGAAAATGAAAGCTGATGGGATTTCCTGTTCTGTGTCATACAGAAGCCACAGGGAAGAATGGGATTGCTTGCCAAATTGTCTGTCTTCTTGGAGAAATATAAATGTCTGTATGTGCATGCATTTCAGGTGGCTGAAATTTGAAGAGGATGTTGAAGACGGTGGTGATCGATGGAGCAAGCCCTATGTAGCAACTTTGTCTCTGCACAGTCTCTTTGAACTGCGAAGCTGTATTCTTAATGGGACCGTCATGTTGGACATGAGAGCAAACACACTAGATGAAATAGCAGGTTGCAGCAAAACTTTTTTTAAAAAAAAATACTTTATTGCTAAATTTTAATCTGTAACTTGAGATATTGATAGTATCCTGTTATGTTCTTGAAAATACTGTATTGAAGAAACAGGTATGTTCATGCTTACTGCAGTTTCTCCATCTGGTTGTAAAGAGCTGCTCCTACAAACTTCATTTACAAGGAGCTACACTGGATGAGTAGGACCTCCTTTATTATATATTTTAGGATGAGGCCCAGAATTTGCCTTTATGTTCTAATCCCTGAATGTGTTCTGGGTTGTTTCTGCAGATGAACTGTAAATATCTGTCCAGAACATTTTAGGACATATTTGTGCACTTCAGTGTCATAATTATTAATCATAACTTGGCTGATGTTAACTTTATGCCATTAGTGCAGTTGATTGTTGCACAACAGGTATTTTCTTCCCCTTTATAAGAGGCAAGCAGAAACAAATTTTGTACATTTAGATCTACTATGTTGAGTGTCCTCACTAATTACATGGTCATTTTGCATACTGTAAAATCAGCTTTGAAGGCTTTTTCAAGTGTGTTTGTGTTATTTATATAAACACACACCTGCTTAGCCTGAATACCTTTGAACTAGTTTTACATAATTTTTGAAATCTTTGAAGCTCACTCAGGGAACTGGTATTCCCTTCCTATTTTCCTGACTTAAGAGTGTTAAATATATGGTTTGTAGAAGTAATGTTTTGGCTTATAATTTATTTTTAATGACTGAATTTAGAAATCATCTCAGTACAGAAGAAAAAGTTATTGCTTAATTCTTTGTGAACAGTACTCTTTTAATAGCATATATTTTAGACGGATCCAGGATGTCCTAAGTGTTTGCATGAATTTGTTTTGAGTTAATTTGAGGTTCTGTTATGAAACATGTCGGATAAGAATCCTTGGCATACTAATATATTGTATTGTTTCTGTGAGCCAGGAATACCTTGGTTCTCACTCAGAACGGGAGGGGAGAGGGTGTCAGGGTTTCTCTTGCGAAGCTAAAGCAAAAGGCTGAATGTTGCCAGTAATCCCAGAAGGAAGCCGTACTGTACTGACAGAGGCTTTGTCACGTATAATTTTTTGTGAGGTATTTTGAGCCGTAACTTCTTGCACTGTACAAAGTCTTATGTAATTACAGGTTGCCAATACAGTTAGATTCTTGATACATCAGACAAGACTGGCAAAACCTATTCTAAAAGTTGTCATGTAGGTTCATTTTAGGTGATGCAACTAGCTCTTGTTTTACTTGATGAGCTTCCTCACCTAAAGCATATGAATTGCATGAAGCTTGGTAGGGAGCCTCAGGAATTTAGGGCATCTGAAGGTGATGGAGGAGTTAAGGAGTTTTTCTCATTCTATAGTAAATTTTATGTAGTTGAAAACAGGGAACACCAGATTAAGACTGTCTCAGGTCTGTTCTCCATTGTGCATTGTGTTTCTGTCTTTGTGTGTTTACTTCTGGTGGAGGGTTGTTGAAGGCATATATATTGTAAAATATTAGGTAATGTATTTTTTAAAATGATGCTACTAATAAGTACTTGTCTTTTGGATCTGCATGTTGTGCCTCCTTATTCTCACATTTTCTTGTTCAGTGACATCTTTGAAAATTTCCTGTGGATTCTTGAAGATGACTTTGCTAAAGAAGACTTTTTTTTTTTAATAGGTTTAAGTTTTCTTATTATTTGGTGCAACTACAGTGCTTGAGTGTAGTGAAGGAGAGATTTGATGGCTATATGTATATAAATTTCTTTGTTGTTGTTGTTACTATGTAGATATGGTTTTGGACAACATGATTGCCTCTGGCCAGCTGGATGAATCCATAAGAGAGAATGTGAGAGAGGCCCTTCTAAAAAGGCACCATCATCAGAATGAGAAAAAATTCAGTAATCGGATTCCCTTGGTTCGGTCTTTCGCAGATATAGGCAAGAAACATTCTGACCCTCACTTGCTTGAGCGAAATGGTGAGATAAGTTGTAGCATCCAGTTTGTTCTAACCTGTTTAAGTAATGTTCTCAGTGGGAGATGAAGGAAAATTCAGCTGATAATAGCAGATAAGTGTTTAATTCTTGATATACAAAGAACTAATGATAACAGTGTGTGCTATGTGTAGCTGTGGATGTTGTTGCTGTATATTTTGAATTTGCTTAATTTGCTGTATATTTTGGATTTGCTTTCTACTCCTGCTTGTATACATAGCATGCATTATTGTCCTGAAGTATAGAAATGGACCTGCTCTTATCCTAATGTTTTTTTTAGGATATGCTTGAATAAAATGTGTAACATGTGAGGAATTCTAGCATTGTGGCTTAGCTTTATATGTTTGTCAGATGGATCCTACTTGACTATTCAATCTTTATACTTGAGATTTACTTTAGGGTCATGTAATGAGGGCAGTGATGCTGACAACTGCTGTATTTCAATCCATTGATGTTATGTTAATATGACTAGAAAAAGTTCACTATGCTAATGGTAAAGAAATAACTTCTGGTAGGATACTTTATTTTTACCTTGTTTTGTAGATAAGGTTCTAACATGAGGAAGAGGAAAAAAAAAAACAAAACCAAAACCAACCAAAAACACAAGCAAGGTGTTTTCGATATTTTTATAGGCTGTATCACATCTTTTACTGAACCAATTTCTTAAAACATTCTGGAATATCAAGACATTTACTCGAGGCATCTCAGTTCTAAAGTCCAAATAGCAATATATAATGCAGAACAGTGTACGTTTTATTATTGTATTTCTTACAGCCTCTATTTCTATCTCTGTTCTTGTTTTCTTTTTAATGCCTTGCATTAACTAAGATATAAAATAGCTGAATTTTTTTAGTCTAGTGAAAATTTAGTATTGATTTCATAAATCACTCCCTAAAGTGAAGTTGCTCTCCTGTCTTGAAATAGTTTTCATTGCTTAGAACTCGTTGCACTTAGTTAAGTGCTTCTTAGGAACTCTGTTACTTACTGATACTTACTACAAGTATTCTCCAGCAAATGTCCAAGCTTGCTGATACCTTGTTAGCTAGTGAATATTGATGCCTGCTTAAATATTTCCTTGATAGTTTCAGATTTTTTTTTTCTAGAATGAAAAAAAAACCCCAAAACCTAACTTCTTATATAAGAGCATAATTTCTTCTATAATTTCTGACTTTCCTGTTTTGTTTAGCAAATGTTAAAATTTCACATTTAGACCTACTTTTACCCATCCTTGAACACCTGTATCCCCGGTTGTAATTCTATATCCAAGACCTCTCGCTTGTCAGTAACTTTTCATGTATTGCTTCCACTGCATTTTATTCTTAATACTACTCCTACAACGGAATATGGGATATATGCTGAAATAAGAAACCAACAGAACCAATGAACTTCTTGCCAGAAGCCAGTAAACCAAATATGCATAATCTTTACAGGCTCTTTTTTACACCTGTATGTGTTAGGACACGTCATGCTCATGATTCATCCAAGAAGTCCAATTATTTCTGTATTGACTAATATAGACAAAATAAACCAGTTTGCTTTACTGGTCCTCTTTACTGCACTGCAGTTTTGATAGTTGATCTTTGAGGCTTTCATTCTTAATTAAAAGCAAGTTTGTATCTGTAGGATCCATTCTTCCATTGTTTGATGGGGGGGGGCGGAATGTATATGACCTGCACTTTCTGTGTCTCCTTGTAAATTGTTCTAGGGTTGTTCAATATGTTGGTCTCTGTAGTGCCTAGTATAAATGTGAGACTAAATGTGTCCAGTTTGCCATTTCCTTGCTTGATGGCATGGTACATGAAACAGCATGGTTTTGGTTTCAGGGGTTATATGACAAGTAATCGGTACTCTTCTCAATGAGATTGCCATCTCAGGAAAAGTGTTTGTGGTAATGGGAGAAGTATTGCTAATCATTCTAATGGAAGTGCTGATATGAGGATAGGCAATATCCCTTCTTGCTTAAGGAAGAATTGAAATCCATTACAAACCTAAATCTAAGGGAACCATAACAAGATGATGTTCCCTTTATGTGAAATTAGTGGGACATTGAAACTGGATAGGGCAAGAAAAGTGACTGTGGATATGGGAGAAACGTTTGGTTTTAGACAAAAACAGGGTAAGTCACAGCAAGAAGAAATGGAGAGGGAACTCTCTATCTCACTGTTGTGCCATCTACAAAAATATATATTGAGACTACAGCTGGCTAGGAAGCTTCTTATTAAACAAGACTCATTGGAAGATGGTTACATTTAGCCCAATATGTTTGATCATGTTAATTTTGAAATATTTAACAATAGTTCTTTGTATATAATGGATGTAGTTAACCGAAGTCTTGTAATTTTTGTGATTTTTTTTTTTTTTTTTTTTTTCAATGTATTATTTGGATGGTATTAAAGGTAGATGATGTGCAATTTGGAATAAGTTCTAGGAAAATTTAAGAGTCAATTTCAAGAGATACAAGTTCTTTGTTTTAATTATATTAACAAATCTTACACACCCTAAGATAATACTTCTCCTACATCTTCGGTGTTAGTACTTATCAGTAATTGCTGACTTTTGTAATGTCTGAAATCAGGTTTGCTTTGATCTCTTGTCTTACTTGCATGAGTATGACACTTCTGTCCTGGAAAGCTTGCAATTTACTATGTAAATTGTTAATGCATATTTGTGGCTTTTTTTTTTTCTTTAAAAAAAAAAAAAATCCCAAATATCTCTGTTGTAAGCCTCATGGTGTTTCATTTGTTTTATCTCAGGGGAAGGCCTTTCAGCCTCCCGTCACTCTTTGCGAACAGGTCTCTCTGCCTCAAATATTTCCCTGAGAGGAGAAAACCGTTTGTCAGTTCTTCTCAATTACCTTCTTCCTTCGAGAGCTGGAACCCCGGCAACCTCAAGGTGTACAACCCCTGTACCTACCCCTCAAAACACACCACCCTCCAGTCCTACCTGCAGCCACCCGCCAACTACAGGTGCCCAGCCAAGTTCACTTCATGGCAAGGAATTGCTGGTGTCACCTGCCAGTGATGATATCCCTTCAGTAGTAATCCACCCACCTGAGGAGGACTTAGAAGTGCAGGAAAGCCAGGAAAAGAAGACAGAGGAAAATATTGACAAAGCACCAGGCAACTATTGAAATTTAAGCTGTCCATGTGTGATGCTTTCTGCATCTAGATCACTTGCACTGTGGTGTTCTTGGCACATAACTTGGGCACAAAGAAATATGATAACTGTTACCTCTGCTTGCATGTTTTATTTCTTTTCAGTTGTGACTGCTTTCTTGTTCAGCATTTTTAACTTTTTAGCTTTTAACTAAAGCCAGCAAAGAAAATCTTTAATTAACCTTCATTTATGTAATTAAAAAGGAATATGGTTTTAAAATATAATACATAAACAATGTCAAAAATGGTGGCCTTTTCCCTTCACTCACCTACAGTCCATATCAGGTTTTTCTTTGTTGTTTTTGTCAATAGTGGAGTTAGGGTATCAAACACTGGTTTAAAATATTGAGATAGCTACGGCCGAAGACATAATGAAGTATTAGAGAAGAATATGAAAAGAATTGGTAAGGATGCAATTAACAGTAGTGTTTGTAGTTCAGTTTTATTATGAAGTCTCGAAGCAACTTTTGGTTTGCTTTTTTGCTTTTAAAACCATAGAAGTCAGTAGTGGTTTATGATGGCACTGGCAGGTTTGGTTCACCTACAGCTGTTTCCAGAGAGCTATCTCTTAGTACATTGCTTCAGCACCAGACACTTTATTACCCTTTTGTTGTATTTGATAGGAAAAAATGGATAAGGTAGTTAAAAGTTTATAATTGTAGGTCAGAGCTCAGCAATTCATTAATTTATTGTGTTGCAAAGCTATTGTTCTTTACACTTAAAAAGGTAAGTAGCTGTATAGATAAATTGAAAGAAAGGATGGGAAGTTCTGACTTAACATTTTTATTAATAATTTATAGTACATGTTTCATAACTTATGTATTTTGCATATGTACTGTTGTACATGCTTTAGTTTTGCAAAATTATCACTTATTTAGAGACTTCAGCATCCTTCATGTTTTTAAGGGTATCACCTTTCTTTTTAGCCTTCAGGCTCCTCCTACTCTTCCCCACTCCCACCACTATGTTGTAGGCTGTCACCTTGGGTTACTGTATGTGCCCCATCCTTACTTGAATTCAGAAAAGCAAACAAAAAACTCTCTTGACTTACTTCTGGGAAATAAAGAGAATTTTCATGAAGATCATTCTCTGTCATGAGTGATGTTTCAAACATAATTAAAAACCTGAAGTAAAATAATGGCTGTAATTCATTTTCCAGTTCTCATTTTTCTACTCATCTGACAGGAATGACAGCATTCTAGACCCAACATCTTTAGAACCCCAGGGAAGGCAAACAAATGAAAATCAAGTACTTGATGCTATTATTATCACTAATAAAGCTTTCCACCAGAATCTTCAACTCCTATTCAAATTGCTTTTGTGCTTTAAGGGAATGTTCCTCATACAGGAAAAATCTGAAAGGAATGATTTCTATATTTACTGAGAAATTTCTCTGAATAAGTCTTTCAGAGAAAGATGAACATCAGTAATGATGGAAGACATCTCTGTTTTCTGGTTTGTTGGTGTGGGTCATTTTTGTGTCTTTTTTTTTTTTTTTTTTTTTGTAAAAAAATACATTTGACCACAAAAAACACATTTTTTCGTTAAAAGTTCCTTTATATCATCGGTGGGCT
>JAAGNO010000409.1:45648-56139 GCA_033439905.1 Ceryle rudis
TTTTTTTGGGGGGGGTTTTTTGGTTTTTTTTTTTTTTTGTTGTTGTTGTTTTTTTTTTTTTTTTAATTCAAGAAATCATCTGACCACAGAAAGACACATTTTTCCTTAGAGATTCCTTTGAAGACATTGTCAGACTATGACTTTAGGGCTATATCTGGACTAATCTCTGCCTTGGGAGGCAAATTTAGAAGGGAACCCTGAAGAGGAAGTCCTCTTGTAGTAATTGAAAAAAAATAATAAAAAAAATCTTCTTTGTCCATTCCGCTATAGATTATGGTCTGTATTTACCTCTCTAGTAATTCAGGATATTTCAACCTGAATACTTTTTCAATGTCTGTATGATTGAAGTGGGTTTGCCTCCTGTAAGCATTAGGAACTGCATTAGTTTTCTAATGTTTAACATTCAACTATCTTTGGACTTGAGCTATTCAGACTTTAGTTTTTTGTAGTCTCTGTAAATAGCTGGACAGTTACTGAATTTAACATGAGTTACTGTAAAAGGAGGGAAAAGGGACACTTTCAGTCTACCACTGAAAGCCAGTTACCAGTTCATAGTGAGTGAATGAGGCAAAGGATTCTCTAATATTTTTTTTCTTTTGTTATCAGTTGAAGAACAGCTTTTTTTTTTTTTTCTGTCTTTGAAACTGTTAAATAATGAATTCCATAGGTAGAGCTAGGAAGAGAGCTGTGTTACAGCTAAAGATGAATATTGTTAATTCCCTAGCATCATGAAGCTTTCTTAATATCTGTGGACAGCAGCAAAACAGCCTGTTTTAAGGGGTCTTTTGATTCAATGATAATGTACATTAAAACTGAGTAAACCAATATTTAGAACAGCTTTGCTTTTACAATAATTACTAAAAACAGTAATTCAGAAAGGTTTACTTGTTTGCTTTCTAGGAGTAATCTTAATATTTGCTTTTCACATTAAGCCTGAATTATAATTTATTTTTAAAAATTGAGTTTTCTTCAAATACAAACATGGTGTGTGACCTTGTATTTAAAAGTTTTGTATTTCATGACTGTTTTCTTATATGAATGTAATTATATTGAAATAGTCATGTTGAGGTGTTGAACTCATCTTGTTTCACCAACATTGTTTTTTACCGAAGCAGAGATGTTAGGTGATGTCTGTAGTCTTCTTGCTTTATTTTTGCAGTAGATATTGTCCATTAGATTTTTGTGATCACAGGATTAAACTAAGTTTAGTTGGATAGGATATACACATGTTCTTTAGTGAAGGTGTAGTTAAGTACTTTGACTTGAGTGATCCTACAAGATTTTAATCCAGACTTACTCAAGGCTCAATCCACTGTTGTCTTTTGAAGGACACAGGTTTTATGTGTGTGTTACATAGTACTCTTCTTAATATTGCTAGTTATGTTTAATGATCCCCTCATTCAGGTAAGCTTGGTAAGACTAGATGAATTTCTCTGTCTCACAGTCAGGAAAACTGCTAGGTAGTCTTCCTTTCAGCAGTAATTTCTGACTTCATACCTACTGAACTGGAGAAGGAGAAGCTCTTTTATTAGTGTGAGATTTGAGTAAAAGTGTTTCACTATTACAAATTATTATTTTTTTAATTCTGCTTTTCCCTACAACTATGAGGTTTGATTCATATGCATAATTAAATGCAGTATGATATGGAAATGCTTGCTCAGGTCTGAAAACCTGTAAGCTGTATTCTCATGTGAGTGTGTCCAACTGCAAGACCAATAGAAAGGAAAACTACTTACACATGGTTTAAGACCAGGCACGTGTTCCTGTATCAGTTCCAAAACTTGTGAACCTTAAATGTGAATGATTGGAGAAAAGTTTGAATGCAAAGGATTTAGAAGAATCAGTATCATTTTAGTATTGAAATTATACATTAGTTTATGCTTATACATAGAATTCTTATTCTCTTCTCCTCCTTGGTCATCTCTTCATTTTTAATTTTTTTTTTAAATTTTTACTCTAGTCTCTGCTTGCTCTTGCTCACAGGGCATTTGCAAAAAGTGCAAAATAATGTGTTGTTGCTCATCTTTCATCGGTCATACATCATCAGTTACCTTTATTATGTGGTGGGAGAAGTGAAAAAAGTTTGTATGTATAAACATTTATATTATACTCTTCTGCAACAACTGTTTAAAATCTCTTTTTTTATTTCTAGTTCCACAAACATATCTTAATGTTAACTGCTATGCAGTCAAATATTTTAAACAGCTGATTTCAAAAGCAGTTGATGTTACTGTGAATAACGCACATTTGGTTTCGAAAATATGTTAAAGCATGTTTTATGACCACATCTGAAAGGTCTAGTATAGGCAAGCAAGGCCAAATGCACTGCTAGTGCATGTTAAACTGAACCAGTAAAAGCTCTGTAATCCAAAAGATGGGATGTGGGCTTGGTGTGCACGCCTAGACCAGCTCTTAAATGGCAGTTGGGTAGGGATAACCATAGTGCAGCATAGGCTTTGGTGTGAATGGACACTTGGGTTACTTGACTCATGCACCCTTCACTGAACCTGCAGTTCAGTGTTGCTGATAGGATAGCAAGCTAGAGAAAAGGGTATGTCCTGGTGCAGATGTGAGAGGGAAGCTGTATATTTACCTTAAATATTTTACTTGTACGTGCCCCTTCAGCTAATGTGTTAGAGAGACCTTTTCACATAGTAACACCTGGTCAGATCAATAGTTGGGGCTTTGGTCTGTTGGTTGAAATCATGGTTTGCAATCTGTCTATCCTTCAAATAGTACACTCTTGTACAGGTTAGCTAACTACCAGGGTATCATTCCTTGTAGTTGTTGCCTGAGACTTGCCGAGGCTTTTTATGGTTGAAGTAACTGCTACACAACAGACTAGATAGGTATTTGGTTTTGGTGTTTGAGGACTTCTGATGTAGTGAAGATGCTGTCTATCTACTAACTATAGACTGGTTATGAATAAAATGCCAACAGTTGTTGTATTTCTGCAATTAAAGGAGCTCTTGTTTTCTGGTGACTGTTCTGCAAATGGCCATCATTTATGAAATATTTAATTTATTTAAATTATGTCATTAGTTTGACCACACAGTGACTTGTTAATGTTGCATTTATGATACTAATTTAGGGCACTCTGAATAACTTGCACATTTGCTTTAAGCAAGCTGTCACATTGAGTTTTGGTGGTGTTGCATCCTCGTTTCACTTCATACACCATTTTGAACTTAACTTCTTTGTTTTAATTTAGGGCTGTTAGCATCTCCACAGTCAGCACCTGGAAGCCTAGACACTGGGAAAAGTGGAGACGTTAAAGGTACTGGGACAGGCGGAAGCAGAGAAAACAGCACTGTTGATTTTAGTAAGGTAACTAAGACTAAATACCTTAATGTTTAGCACAAAATGACTATTTAAAAAAATACGCGATGGTTGTAACTTCCCTCTTACAACTAAGACACCTGTGTATACATGTGTATGAGTGTACCTGTACAAGACACACGTACTAAGACGTAACTTGTACATACGAGTGTCAGAATATGGCATGGGCTAAATGTGTCAAATGTTTCAAAACTCTTCCCAGTGGGACTGAACTTTCTGTCTCGTTTGACAAATCTCTTCAGTGTTTTGGTAACTTCAAGAGTGCAGACGTTGTACTTCATGCAGAGGGAGATATTTTCAGATCTGCTATAAAGACTCTTAGAAAAACAAGTGTGTGTATTGTGTAACTTTTTTTTCTAGGACTGGTTGGTTGTGTTGGATTTTTTTTTTTTTGTAAAGAGGGCTTTTTAAGGGGATTTGCTTTATGTATTTTATGAGTTTGCTGTACAAAACTTATTGTACATCATAATCATTAGGAGCGTATAATAGCACTTTCTGAAGGAAATCTTGTGTAATACTGTAAATCCCTTGTATTCCTTTAATAATTTAAATTTGCTGGGTAAGTTCCAGTATGGCTTTTACTATGGAATTCAGTCTGTAGTATCATCTGCACTGTGAAACACTGTTACAAAATTGGTTTGACAAGTTAAATAATTATGTTTGAGGAAAAGTTAACTTGCACTGTAGTTTTCATTGTGGCAGGTACCATATAGTCCTGCTCCGCTGTCACAGTTTTTATGTTTTTGCTTGGCCTGTCCTTCTGTACACCTGCCTTGTCTCCTGTTGGGCAGGAGTCAGCCTCCTGGCACTGTAGTTGTGGCACACTTGGTGTGGGACTCAAGAGGCCATCTGTAAGTTCTGTAGTTAGCAGTGTAACTGGTGCTTGTGTGTGTGTACGTATGTGAACACAGAGTTCATGTGCTGTACAGTTTTGTAATGCTCTTCTGTCACTATGTACAGAAATGAGTGTTAAGATTTCCAGCTATCATATTCTTTATGGATGAAAGCATAAATTATTTTTCAAAATTGACATATTTGAAATACACAGCTGTGAAATAACTGCATTTTTGAAACCATGTGTAATTACATGAACTCTCCTTAGTTAATTGTGCATAGATCTTGTGTCCTATCATGGATTGTTTGTCATGACAAGTAGTATTGGAAAGGTGGTTATGCAATTGGGAGTCTTCTAGAATGTAGTGGATGGTATTAATTGTAACTTTTAGAAAATAATTTATTATTAGTTGGCTGGCATCTTTGACATGTGTTTGTGTTATGTACTGTGGGATATTTAATTTTCTTTTTTTTCTTAGTAGCATAAACGTTTAGTAAATACTGATAACTGTATGTTATAAAATTTCTTCTAACAAATGTAAGGGAATAAACATTCGTTTCATTTTTGTATGACTAGGTTGATATGAACTTCATGAGGAAAATTCCTTCAGGAGCAGAAGCATCAAATGTGTTAGTGGGAGAAGTAGATTTTTTAGAAAGACCTATTATTGCTTTTGTGAGGCTCTCCCCTGCTGTGCTTCTCTCAGGTCTCACAGAGGTTCCGGTTCCCACACGGTAAATAAATACCTAGAAAGTCTGGCTTTATTTATAATAATATTTAAGATCTCAAATAGTTGTAAATTTTTATGCATACTGTTATTAAGCTGAAGAAATGTAGACTTTTGCTTAAAATGCTGCCAGTTGTTTCATGCAAAGTTTGAAGGAATGAGATCCACCATAAAAATTCTCTGAATGCTTTAAATAAATATAATGGTGCTGTCTTAAGCGAGTGCCGAAGTTGAAACTGATAGGTGACCTGGAGTAAAACCAATGAGTCTTTCCAGCTTGTGTTGACATTGGGCATGAAGATTGTTGTGCGTCCAGACAGCGCAGCACAGCATGACAGTGGGAAGAGTCCATTAAGCCTGAAAGTCTGTCTAATCTGAAGCTCTGCTCTTTGTATACAAACGCTCTGTATATATACATATTATAACCTAGGTGGTGGAAAAACTTACCATGTTTTAATTGTATGACCAAATCTAAATGATTGACATTGGGGTAACCAATGTGCAGCTAATACATTGAATCTGTTTTCAGTCTACGATATGCTATCCAGCCTGGGGCACCCGTCCCCCCAAAATGCTGAGTCTCACAAGTATACTGTGGGTATACTTACTGCAGACAATAAAAATGTTAAAATGCAGGTCCCATGATGAGATAGCAGGTCATTTCACCAGTCACCATGGTGGACTCTTCATTTTCTCTGAACATTGATGTGTACTGGGCTCTTCTGTGGTGTTTGGTATAAATTTGTACACTTCCTGCTTTTTGGTGTGCTTCTTGAATGTTTTAAAATTATCAAAGTGCTTGTTTATCTTTGTAATTTCCAGTTTATACATTCTAATGAAAGGCAAAAACAATCTTGGCAGCATTCTTATAAACAAATATAAGAATTTTCGGAGCGCAGTTAACATTGGTGCTTATAATGTTTCTTGGGAAATTCCAGAATTTCTGCGTGCAGATTATTGTATTAATGTAGCTAAAACTAGCTTTTCTTAAATTTTTCAGAACGGTGTAGACTTCATAGAATCACAGAATTGTTGGAGTTGAAAGGGACCTCTAGAAATCATCTAGACCCTCTAGATTGAGATTTGGAATAGTATACATGATTCTGAAGATGCAGCCTCAGTTTTGGTTAGGGTAGTCAACTTGCAAAAGAAAAATAACATCTAGTTTTCTGTGCTGTGAGGTGAAAGAAGGCACTTCTTTTTTCAAATGTGTAGTATTTAGGACCTTCATTTCCGAAGAGTATAGGAGGAAGGTTGTGAAAAGAATTAGTGAGATTCACTCTTTGGTTTGTATCCTTTTGAATTTATAAGATACTAGTCGTGTTCAAGTTTAGTTTTGTTTTGTTCTAAAGTGTGATAACTATTGGTGTGATTAGAAATGGGGACTGGCTGTTAGCCTATGCTGTGACCCATCTCTGGATATATTCCCTTCCCAAAATGACACTTTTACCTTTGTAGGTGTTAAAAATTCAGGTCCCCTTTCTTTCCGCTGACACAGGGCCAGGATAAGCCTTTATGAGTATGCCCAGTGTATTGCTTGAAGTACCTTTGTGTGCACACTTGGTGATGTACCCAATCACAGCAAGTGAGAGGGGTTTAACTCCCAAGAAGAGGTGATCATCAGGGAGTCTAGAACAGCTCATAAAGCTCCTACATCCTCCCTAAAAGATCTTTGCCAGTGAGTGTCAGAAAGGTTTATAATCCAGCGGAAATATTCATTGAGCTGTAGCCTGTGGATTTCTACTACATTTAAAGCATTATAAGAAGTAGGAAAGTTAGGCTTCATTTAGAAGACTTTGGAGTAATTTTGGTTCAGGATTCAAGTTCTTTCCAGTAATGACTTTCAGGCGAGTCTTTCCTTAGTCTGGCAGCAGTCTGTAAGATCTGAAATGGTGAAGAGAATATTTTCATTTCACCACTGAATTTTTTTTTTAAACATTAACTTGAAAGAAACTTGTGAGTATATTCAAATGAGTCAGCTGCATTCATCTCAATGGCTTTTTCCACAGATTTTTGTTTTTATTGCTGGGACCAGCAGGAAAAGCTCCACAGTACCATGAAATTGGAAGATCAATAGCAACACTTATGACAGATGATGTGAGTGATGTATTTTAAACACTTGTAGTTAAGAAAATCTAGAATAATGTATTTACCAATTGTTTTCAATAAAAACATATTCTGGAGTGACAGGTTAAGGAGAAAACACCCAAAACTGTTTAAATGAAGAACTGTTAACATATTTCTTCTGGTAGTGAACTAGATAATGGTGAATTAAGTAGTCCTCTTGTCTGTCTTAAGAAATCCTAAATGTATTTCTGAAAAACTGGTTTAACTTTGATGTATGGATTTAATTATTTGATTAAATTAGGTAATAGAACTGTTAAATAAAACTGCATGTGATATGAATTACTGGATGTTGAAAAGGACACAGCAAATTGCCTAAGTGTTCAGGACAGAAAGTTTTAAGAATGCATGCAACTGAGTCATCACAGATATTTTTTTATCAAAACAAGGTCAAATAATTAAAATTAGAATTTTACTAGGCATTTGAAATCATATGCTTAGAGCCCTGGCAGACAATTTTAAATAGCACAGGGGAATTGGGACTCTTTGAGACTATTGTTATCTTTCTGAGCAAAATTAGGATGCTTTCATTCTGACTCGTGTGCCACCTACTGAATTGTTGGCAATTATTAGGGTTACCTAGCAGAGATTCTATATTTCTTTACTCTACAACAGTTTAAAGCTTTGAAATATAAACCAGAAAATGATCATTTTTCAACTGGGGAACTGGTGTGTGAATATAGTGTTTAGTTTGGTGTGAGAACTGAATATTCAAAACTTTAGTTGCAGATTGTAATTTTTTTTTTTTAAGTAGGCTGATTTCTAGGAATACTGTATATCATTGAAGTAGAAAACCAGGAATTATTCATTGGTCTAAAAAGATGTAAATAGCCTTAAAAGATCTAATTTACAATTTGAATACCTAATGGTCAAGTCTTTGGGGACAAACAATTCAAGTTTCAAATGTACAGAAGCAACTCAGGATCATCTGCAAACAGGGTTGTTTTTTTTAAGAGCAGGACTAGCAATTTTTTCCTCTTTGTGTATAAAAATGCATCTTGGGATTCAGGGATTGGTTTTGGGGGGGTTTATTTTTTGTTTGTTTTTTTTGTTTTTCCAAAATGCTACCTGCTGGTCAATTCACTTTGTGTTGTCTGTACAATGTTGGGGTTTTTGTAAGTAGGAGGATTGCTTTCATGTGGTTCTTAAGAAGTCTTTTAAAATAAACTAAGCTAGAGGTAAACAAAGGAAGTTCTTAATTTTAATAAAAACTTACGGTAAGTAATAAAACCCCAAAGTTTGAAGGCTATTCATAATATTTTTGTTCTGATTTAGCACAGTATACTGGCACGGTGCCTGTAGGGCAGTATTATTTGGGCAATAGTACATAAGCTTGACTTACTGAGTATCGAAGGTAAACTTTTAAAATAATTCTGGAAATTAACTCTATTCCTTTTGATTTTTGAAAATAACTTCTGTATTTTATGTTCCACAGCATGTGCATACAGGTAGTCCTTAATGCCAAGCAGTGCAAGTAAAAGCTAAGCTTTTGAGGACCCTAAAAAAATGTTCAATGCCTTTGTAAAAATAATGAAGTGTTCCTTGTAATCACTTTGTTTGTTGTTTGTTTGTTGAAAATGAACATTGAGTACTTTCTTGTCATAGGTTTTCCATGATGTTGCCTATAAAGCAAAAGATCGAAATGATTTGTTGTCAGGAATTGATGAATTTTTAGACCAAGTGACAGTCTTGCCCCCAGGAGAATGGGATCCATCTATACGAATTGAGCCGCCAAAAAGTGTTCCTTCCCAGGTAAAAGAGAGAAATCCAAAAATCCAGTAGACAGCTTCCATGATTTTTACTTCAAAAACGCCATTTCCAAATGCAAGTTTTCTTCCCTTTTCTCTTTTACAACGGAGAGGAGTTCCTGCTGCCAGGATCAAAATGTGGGGGAGAGACCAGTGTTCTTGAGTCAAATCCAGTGGTGGCTTGGAGAGTGGGTGGAAGGGAGGGTGTGACAGCAGTGCAGTTTATTCATGAGTAGCCTGAGGCTACCACTTAACTCCTTTTGGAAATAAGCAGGGCTTGAGGGTTTTTGGAAGGCAAGTTAGTCTGAGAAATTTATGAGGAGCTGGTGAACGGCTTGCTCAATAGAGGAATGATTGTGTTTTATACTGGAATAAGTTCTCGTTTATACTTGAATTAAATACTGTGTGTTGTAAAGTGAAGTCAGTTTCTGTTAGATGCTAGAGGCTTCTGGTCTGGAAATGACCGAGATGAAAATCTCAAGTTTTCTAGCCCCTGTGGTTAAGCGTCTAATGTGTCTTGAAAAGGTAGGCTTTGTTTCATCATGTCTCGGACGTTTGTAGAAGGACAGAAGATTGATACTGTTGGGCAAGATACTAATAGGATCTTTTGGGGGGGGGTGTTGTACAGCTCTGTGTTTAGTAAAAAATAAATTTGGTAAATGGAGGACTGTTGATAAGCTGGGAATATGAAAAAAAGTTTGGAAGGCATACAGTGGAATTATAATTTTTTTTTTTGCTTGTTTGTTTTTTTATGCAGGAGAAAAGGAAGGTACCTAAATTTCCAAATGGATCTACTCCTACAGGAGAGACTCTTAAAGAAGAAGGCCATCATGCTGGACCTGAACTTGAGAGAACTGGAAGGTGTGTTTGCTTCCCTAAATACTAGTTACCATAAAAAAATAAGTGATAAATCTTCACAGTTTTTAATGATGACTTTAGAACATAAAAGATGGTATGAGAGTCAGAGCGCATCCTTTTTCCTTTTCAAGTGTTGGATTCTTGCCTATAAATGCTAATCTGCTGAAAGCATTTTCAAGCCTGTGGCAATGTTTCTCAACACATTTGTGAAGGATTTAATATAAGATGCTGCCTAATTTATCTACCTGATTTTTTTTAAGAGTTCAGTTTTAATTTTTAATTGTCAAGAGCATGCAATTATTATAATTCTAGCAGGAATATGCAATTTTTAATATTGGGCTAGGTACTAAAAATTTCCATTAATGCAAATGTGTTTTAGTAAACATGTATGAAATGGAACAACAAGGAATATAAAGTGGCAAAAAAAAAAAGATTTGGTATTGGTTAGGTTTCTTCTAGATATAAAATTAAAGGAATTCCTTTCACTTGAGTTGTATTGTTCTCTGTTCATTCTGAAATACTTACAAAAAAGTCCCTAACACTGGAAATACCCGGTTAAGATTAAACCATAATATCTCATATGAGAGAGTAGAGATTACATCAACTGAATAATTCTGGAAAAGATGTATGATATTGTTATCCCCAAAATAATAAACTTCCAAATGAAATGCATCTTTCTCATACATTTGCAAGAAGGAGCTTACAACATCTGTGTTTATTTTTACCATTTTTGACTTTGTTATACCTCCTTTTTGCCTTTACAGACAGTACGTGAAGTTAAGTTCTTTTCTGCCCACAGAATTTTCTCTAGATGAGACTGTTGTTTTTCTTACAAATGGAATATTTTTTTTAATAATTCA